>VMDO01008890.1:0-81118 GCA_007922755.1 Pedetes capensis
AAAAAAAAAAAAAAAAAAAAAAAAAAAAAAAAAAAAAAAAGGCTGAGGTTGCAGCTCAATGTCCAGCACTTGTCAAGCATGCAAGCACCAGGCCCTGTGTTCAACCCCCAGTACTGGGAAAAAAAAGAAAAAGAAAAAGAAAAGAAAGAAAAGAGAAAAGCTAGAAAATTCTATACATGTCTGTGAACTTATTTGGAAGTTTTCTAAGAAATATATATTTGAAATGAACATCACACAAATCTTCACATAAACCGGTATGAGTTGAAGGGAAAAAGTGATAATAAGCTTATGAACAAATAAATGCTTCTAAGACAATGGCTAAAACACCAATGATCATGACTTACAATGAAGGGTGAAGGAAAGCAGGATGAGACATGCTCTTCATGTTTAGCTTCATACTTTTCAGTTCCGTTAGATTATTTTTCAGTTGAGCACAGATTAATTTGAAAAGAAGCACTTCAAAATCTGATAAACATTTGACAGCATAAAGTTAACAGCATAAAGTTAAATTATCACTACCAGGGATACTGAACATGAGATCCTTGGCTGAAATAAAACTGAGAAAAGAGTGGTCTGTTAAATGGGAGATGAGAAGTCTCTGAATCTTAGCATAAGGGATAATGTAAGCAAAGTAAAACACAGCTACATTTCCACAAAGTGACACAAGTTAAGATACATAAAGAGTGTACAAAAAGAAATTTTCAGGGAATGTTCCTCAAAATCAGAATTACATTAGAAAGCTTCCCAAAAACATGGTTATCATACATCATTGCTGAAACTTGAATAGAAATATTTGAAGTGGGATCTAAGACTATGTAATGTCAACCAATTTGCATAATATACTTAGAAAATGTGGTCTTATGGTATTCCATGGAGAGTAAATTTGAATCAGGCATGTCTTGGATGTCTAGGCTATTGGAGAGGTCCTTGTGGTTTGTCCCCTTTGAAGGTCTTGAGGTTGTGGCTGATGGCCTTCTGGTCTGGGTGCCCTTTTTTGTCTCCAGGACGTGGAGGACAATTTCGCTGTTGATTGCCTTCTCAATGAGGTGGTCCTTGCTGTTTTCCAGAGCAATGAGGGTGCAGATGCTGCTGGCGGCCTCAGTGTTGTGTTGGTTTCAACTGTGAATCATTTTCTTCATCTTTGTCATCAGCAGGAGGTGAACAGGTGGGTCCTCCTGGAGAGGTCCTTCGTGCTGTTGATGAATGCTGTGGATTGAGTCCTCAACTTCTGTGTTGGGTCCAACTAAGACTAGATGAGCTTAGTGTAGAAGACCCTCCTCCTTATATTTCTCTGAACTTTACACAGCCACTTTTCCCTCAAAACTACCTCTCAACTTCCACCCTCCCTCTTGACAACTGGCTACTCATGACGAGTTCCTTTAAATCCACATACTGAAGTGAAAGAACTTCTCAAATCCTGGTCCTGAGGACAAGACATACCCTTGATTTTGGCAAAAAGTCAGTTCTTGGTTAGCATAGATTTTTCTAGCAGATATCACCATAGATAAAAGAGATGGAAAGAAATAGGATTATCAGTATTATTATAAGTGCCACTTATATGCTAGGACTTTATAATAACAAATTATCACTCTGTAATCCAAATTGGGACACCTAAGACCTATGATTAAATTCAACCTGGTTGCTCAAATAGAGATATGCAAGAAATTATGATAGAAGAAGATGTGCCCCACAGAGGACTTATTAAATTCATGTGAAAAATAATTATCAACTTCAGAAACACAACTGAGGAAAGAAACATAGAGAAAAGGGACAGAAATGTGTGTTTTTGTGCATTTCATCCTGAAGCCACAGAATTCTAAACAGGGACATTGGAGATGGAGGAAGCAGTTAGGCAAATCTAAGTAAAAAGCAGTGTCAGAACTTGGGCCCTTCCTTCTCTCTCAGGAGATATTTATGGGCTGAGGGAACAGCCATCCTCCTGTTGGGGAAACAGAACTTCTCCTGTGCTCATTGAATGCACACTCTCTGCCTTTTAAGTTGGTGGCCCTGCTCATCAGGGCCAGAATCGTGGTTATGGAAGGTTTGCCCATGTTTTAGGTGCACTGTCATTTGTTAATTCCTATAATAAAAGCTATGATAACAAGCTATTATAGAACTGAAAGATTCCTGAGGAAATGAAGGGGGTGAATTTCAATGAAGGACAAGCCAGCTTTACATGACGATGTTTCTGTAGTGGACCTCAGGAAATAAAGCACAGGATAAAGTGAAAAATAAAGTCACCAATCTTTCAGGGCTCACAAGTGTCTGTTAGGGAAAGGTGACTTCCAACTACAGGGATTTACATCCGCTAAGTGACCTTTCAGACACTCTTCTCAGTGAGGTTGGAAATGGAAGAAGTTGTAAGGGGACCACAGGGTTGTTGCTGAGTTCCAACAAAGTTCAAATTAAAAATCTTTTTTTGTCATATGTAGAATCCCTCAAGTCTTATGCTCATTTAGATGAGGTATTCTAGATGTTGAAATGTCACATTCTAGGACCTGTTTTCCCTTTGTTCTTAGTAAATTTTTTTGTTATATTAATATGCTTTTTCCAAAGGGTAAACCAGTGAAAAACAGTTGGGTACAATGTTACACATAGTATTCATACCATATTGAAATACTGAATGTAGATTGGACAAAATGAGGAAATTGGGCCCTGATATTTCTATCTCAGTGTGGGAGAGATTCGGTTTTATCATCTGAATCTATTTCACTGAAACAGCCCTAACTTGTGTTGACTTCCAATATCTCTCCTGTATCCATTGTATGGCAAGGGTACAGGTATCCACCATCTACTGTAATTACTGTAATTTCTTCACAACTGGATTTTCCTCTATCAGTCTTCTCATATTCTCATATTCCCATATTCCAATGCATCATCAACACAGAGAGACATTTCTATATGTACAATTTTATTTTGTCATTCCTCTTGGTTAAATATTGGGGAAGTTTGAATTGTACACCAAATAATGTCTAAGGCCTTGAGGAAGAGGATGACATGGCTGGTCTTACCCTTTGCACAAAAACTCTGAAGTTGTATCTTTCTTCTCATTTTCCTCTCCCATCCACCTCTCTCTGTGCTGTGTAATTTTCTGATCCCCAAGCAAGTCACACTGAAAACCTTTGCTCTACCTTGTCTTGAGCTCTGAGTTACACTGAGGGTCAGCAAGGCCACTGGGAACAGGAATACCAGCATCTTGGAGGAGAAACATGGAGATGGAACAATAAAACTCTATTCCACGATCGATGCATCGTCAAAGAAATTAGGGAAGAGGTACATTAAGATACATTCTTATGCTACACATTGTCTTTTAGGGGGTTTTTGATTACTTATGAAAAATGAATATTCTCAATACTAAAATGCTTCCCTTTTTGTCTTATGACCGTGCATGTTTATGTAATCTGCCTTAAAATAATTTGTTCCTTTGGTATTGTTTTACAGTGAGTTGATTTTACCTATTCAACCTTTTCTCAGCCTTTTTATATTCTTGACCCCTTACCCAAATGCAAATCTATATTAAGTCTTTTTGCTTAAACTAATTTTGGGTGATGCCAGAGGTCTCTTTCAATATCCTAAAAGAAGTTATTCTTTCCCATACATGAAGAGAGATATTAAACTAATTAGGATTTTCTGGGTGCAGTGGTATATTACTGTAACCCCAGCTACTCAGGAGGCTGAGCCAGTGTGAAAACAAGTTCAAGGCCAGCCTTGGCAACATAGAATCCTCATTGCCTACAATCTCACCCGTCCTTGAAAGACTAATTAGAGTCATTTTTTTCCTGCTCTTTTGGTTTTGAATCCAGGGCCTTGCATATATGTTGTAAGTACTCTATCAATGGTCTACACCCCCAACACCTTTTAGTTTTTTTATCTTGATACATGATCTCACTAAGTTATGCAAGCTGCCTGTGACCTCAATCTTGTTATCCTTGTGCCTCAGCCTCTGTGAACTCTGGGATCACAGGCCTGAGCCGCATGCCAGGCTAGAATATTTGATATATTGAAACTGCATGGAAAGTAAACCCTTGTTTCACCTTTATTGAGGTATAGTGGCAGATGTGATTGATATGTTTATGAATTTATATGAAATTCCAAAGGCAAACTCTATCATGTCCTGAAATAATGTTATATGTCATATTTCTGGCCATTGTGTTAGTTTGATGGCATGCCAGAGACTATAGGAAAAAGACAGAGCTCAAAATCATATCTGTAGGACCGCAAATTCCTTCCTTCTAAGAAATCCAACATGGCGCCTTTTCAATGAAATTCATCCAGGTTTTGTTTAAAAAAAAAAATTGTGAGGGATGATGGAAGGAAAGAATGGAGCAATGATAAATATGTAGACAGAGAAGAGTAAGATCCCGGAAGACACAATCTCCAAACACATTCATATCCCAGGACAACAGGGCCAATTATTTAAAAAAATTTAAGGTTTCTTCAGCTTGTGCCACATCCTCATCTGGGTCATATACTCCCACTTTTCCTAAAATTATAGAAACATTAATAAATGTTCTGAGCCACTTTTAAAAATTGCATTTACCTTACCCAATCCAGGGAAGACTGAGAACAGTGGAATTCTTTCCTCTGGGATGTGGCTTGTAGATAACGGGGAGGGAAGCTAGAGGCAACTGTGAGAGACAGTCCTGCATAGGACAGTGTCCACAGTCTTCACAGTCCAGACTCACCACACCCAGAAAGAGACACAACCATCACACATTGCATGTGGACAATTTTATTGGAATACTAAAGACAAAATTATGACCATATTGTTCCAATGGAATAACTTTCTGAAGGTCATTATCTTCTCATTCACTCTCTGGAAAAAACGAGGAAAAATGGTTGGGCAGATGTGATTGGCAAGAAGTTTCTAAGCCCTTGGTGGCATCACTGAAGTGAAGCTAGTGAAAGACGTGCACCCCTCCACCTGCACCTTCCCATTCTTTTTCCCCCTTTACCTACCAAATTTCATTAATTCACTCTTCTTAGGCACCAAGAACATATTAGGCTCTAACTCGTTGCTTATAAAACTAAGTGATAAAGTTTATTCTCTGTTTATCACTTGGCTGCTATTGATGATAAACGTGAATATATTTACAAAGAGTCTCACTGAACCATATTACTACAGTAGGAAATCTGAAACCAGATTAAGCTTTTATTGTCAGAGTTTGATTAAAAACACAGTAACTGAATGGATACAACTATGGAAATGCAAAATGAGGGAAATGAGGAGGAAGAGGGGGAGGAGAAGGTGAAGAGGAAGAAAAAGAAGAAGGAGAAGTAGAAGAGGAAGAGGAGGAGGAGGAGGAGGAAGAGGGAGAAGAAGAAGAAGGGGAGGAGGAGGAGGAGGAGGGGAGGAGGAGGAAGATTCAGCAAGAGGAGGGGGGAAGAAATTTAGAAATCAAGAGAGAAAGAAGGTTAATTGAAAAACAAACTTATATGAGGGAGTGAGGAGCAGTGGTGCAGGTGTGTAATCATAGCAACTTATGAGGCATAGGCAGGAGGCTTGTGGGTAGAAGGCCAGAGGCAGCCTGAGTAAATTAGTGAAACCCTGTTTCAAGATGAAAAACAAAAAAGGGGCAGGAGTGGTGCTCAGTGGTAGAGTTCTGGGAAACTTTTCATGAAGTCCAGGGTTCAGCCTTCAGATCTGATTTTTAAAAAAGGAGAAAGAGAGAGAGAAAGGGATATGGAAGGAAGGAAGGAAGGAAGGAAGGAAGGAAGGGACGGAGGGAGGGAGGGAGGGAGGGGGCAAGGAAGGGAGAGGAAAGAAAGAAAGAAAGAAAGAAAGAGAAAGAAAGAAAGAAAGGAAATGAAATTGACTAGAAATATTTGTATACTCTCTGAACTGATTTGGATGTTTGCTAAGAAATATTGTATTTGAAATAAATCTCATATACATCTCCATGTAATTTATGATACCATTTGTAGGAAAAAAGATTCATATATTTATAAATGTACAAATTAATGCAAGAGGATATCCAAACTATAGATGATGTAGTAGTTTCATGGTGGCTGTGGAAAGGTAGTAAAGGAGATATTTTTGCAGATTCAGCCTCATACTTTTCTATTCAATGGGATATTTCTTTTTACGTTAAGCATGGGTTAATTAGAAAGGAAGCATTTGAAAATCTAGATGACATACTGGAGCACATACTGGAGATGTAAATTAATTTAATGGGGATCCTGGACTGTGAGCTCTGGTTCGAGATAGATCTGAGGCAAGAGGGGTCATTTGGGAAGATGAAACTGGGATTCGTTGAGTCAGAGAAAGGAGGCAGAGGACCAAAGGGAGAACACTGCGTGATTTCCAAAGAGCAGCTCACCTAAACACAGATAATAATTGGGAAAAAAGAAATTTGGGAATAGTGCTCTGCAGTATCAAGTTACCTTGGACAGCTAGTTACAAATGAAGTATCTGCTACCCTGCCCCAGAAGATCTGAGTATAAATACTAAGAAAGAAGTTGCATGACAATGTATTTTTAACAAGCTCCCAGAGGAGATGTTTGCACTTTGAATTTTGAGAAGAGTTAGACTTACAGGCTTAGCTGGGGAGTGAGCTTGACTCACATCTATCACTGATATCTAGATTACTGGGATGCTCACATTGGTTAGTTTTTAGTGGTCTACCCCCTTGGGAGGATGGGGGTGGGCGCTGGCCCATCCAGAATGACCTGGGTGAGGTTACCTTCTGATTGGGGTGGCCCCTGTTGGTTTCCAGAAAGAGGAGGGCTGCTGCTGCTGCTGTTGGCCTCCTTGTGGGGGTCATCCCTGCTGGTTTCCGGGATGGGGAGGGCCATGTTGCCATTGGGGGCCTCCCAGTTGGTTTCCAGGACGAGGAGGACGAGGAGGATGAGGAGCCTGCTGGCCTTCTTTTGATGCTTGATCATCCTCTGAATCTTCTTCCTCTTCTTCCTCTAAATCACCATGAGGGGGTCTAGGGGGGCGTCCTCCTGGAGGGGGGTGTCCTCCTGGAGGTGGTCTCACTGGCTCCTGGCTACGGCTTTGGCTTGGGTCCTCAACATCTGTAAAAGCATGGCAAAGAAGAGATGGAACAGCACGGTCAAAGATTTTCATGTCTACCTCTCTGACTTTATAACAGTTCTTTTCTTTTCTTTTTTTTTATTGCAAATGTTTAATGCACACCTTAGTGTGATTCATTCTGATGTTCTTTTCATTGTGACATTTCCATATATGCATTTTGTTGTACATTATTCATATAGAATCCCCCTTACCCTCTTGTATGCTCCCCCCCATCAAAGATACAAAGGTCAGATCATAATAAAAGAAAAAAAAATAAGCTAAGAATGGCGTTATTATAGACGGTCTAGAAAATGCATGCAATAGTTCTGACAAGGTAAAAAGAAGGTTCACTGCAGGAAAAGTTTCTGTCTTAAACAGAACTGGAACCCAAGGATATGTAGAAAAGTAACAGTTCTTTTCTGCAAGAGCCTGACTCTCAACAGGTGTCTTCTTTCATGTCCAATCATTTGTGGTTAAGAAAATCTCTTAAACTGTATACTTATCAAATGGAGTAGGCTCTTAGAGCAAGTATTTACTCTTTAGTTTTCCCCCAAAGGAAGTTTTGGATACCTCTTATGATTCCAAGAATCGGTTTCAAAGGAAAATAGAGAAGCAGAGTGAATGATTTTTTGTGTGTCAGGTATATTGCCCATTATATTTTGGGAGAGGGTAATAACTTGCTTTCTCTGGAGGCAAATACACCCTATTAGGATGTGTGCTGAAATCAGAGTGCGCGGTTCAAGGCCCTAGACACATGTAGAGGAAAGCAGTCTCCTCAGTCTAGTTGATGAGACTGATTCTGCCCAACAATGTGTGCTCTGTTCAAGAAGCAGTGTTGGTTCTGTTCACATGGACATGTTCGTGTAGGTCCAGATCCTACAGACAGCCAAGGAGGATGGTCAATTTCTCCGACAGTTCCTTTATTGCCTTGATTGTATTGACAGTATTGACAGTATCTATTGATAGTACCTATTTCCATCGATGATGATGCTGTGATCCACATGTGTGATATTTAACTGAGTTTTGAGGATACACTGATCATTACCTCGCCACTCTCTAACAGGCCTGGATATTACACCTGGACATGTTATCCCTGAAGATGAACCTCAGCCTGCCTAGACCAGTTGGGTGGTGCCCTAATCAGAGAAGCTTTCATGTTGTAGAAACAGAGGGCATAAGACATTCAGGCCTTGTTATGGTCCTTGTGGGTATTAAGAGATGTAAGAGAGTGACAAAATGATGTCCCATGCAGGATTCTTGGAATACCTGTGGCAATAATATATGCCAGGAGAAGGGATACAGCTGAATGGAGATGCACAGAGAATAGGGATACAGCTAGATATGTCAGCACATTTCAACTTACAGCCTTAGAATTGTACAGAGGAACACAGGCAAGCAGGACAGCATTGATGTCTTCCGTTACATGGAAGAGTTGTGTAAAGACACTTCCTGTTGTCTTTCCTCCTAGCGGCCACTGATGTCCGCTTTATAAGGAATAGACAGATTACTGTTATTGTTATCAAATCCAGGCCACTGTGTTATTCAAGTTGATGACATTCTTGTCATCCCCAGAGTCTCTTTTGGAGAATGTTGGAATAACTATGTTACCTTTCATTAATTCTCCAAATACAAATGTTGACAATAGGACATCAGAGAACTGAAAATTTCTGGTGGAAAAGTAGGAGGAGAAGATCAATTGAGGATGAGTTGGTCCTTACCTGCTGCTACAGAGGAAGAGTCGCCTAAGACCACTAGGAAATTAAGCACAGGAGAAGTGAATGTTAGTCACCAATCTTTCAGGGCTCACACGTGTCCTGCAGACAAAAGTGACTTCCAAACATACCCTCTACACACAGTAAGTAAACTCTTAGCCACTCTGGAATGCTGAGGAAATGGTGGAAGTTGTTAGACAGTGCCAGGGTGGTGGTTACGCCACATTTCTACTGCTTGCTGACAAACATACGAAAATTACCTTTTTTTTTTCTTACTTTTGTAGAGTTCTTCAACCCATACAACTAATTACTTAAACATGGGTGATATTTCAATGCTACCTTGTAGTGTCTTTACCCTCTTTCTTCAGAAAATCCTTTGCATGTATTAATATACTTTCTCAGGAGGGGAAATTAGGAGGGAACATTTGGCAGCAGTGAGGTTCATAATATAGCTCTCTGAGTATAGAATATGAGTCGGACACAAGGGAGAAATTGAGTCCTGATATTTCTAACTCAGTATGTATATTCAATTTAACTCCCTGAATCTATTTCAGTGAGATAGCCCTGGTGTGTGTTTACAGTTTTCACCTGACCTATTCCCATGATGCCCAGAGATTCATGGCATCCACTGCCTACTTTGACTATAATAAAATCTTCAACACTGGTGCTCCTTGTGATTCTTTCACTTTGCTCTGCATCCTGTACAACAGACACAGCTTTGTACAAGTGCCTCACTTCCCTGATATCCTTATGGTGGATTTTTTTGTGGTTGCAGTTGTACCCTGATTAGTTTTGAAGCCTTGAGATGGAAGGTATAACTGGCCCCACCCTTTGAATGAGAAGTCTGTAGCCCCGAGTCTCTTCTCATCTCCTTCCCTTCCTTACCCTCCCTCTCTGCTGTGAGACTTCCTAAGCCCCAAGAGTCACTGCACCCCAATCACACTCTTTTCCCGTACCTTCACTTGAGCTCTGAGCTGAGCTCAGGGCCAGCAAGGCCGCTGTGAGCAGGACCACCAGCATCTTGAGGAGGCTCTAAGTTGCTCCCAGGTCTGTGTTGGAGGAAGTGGGACAGCTCCCTTTATAAGGAAGAGCAGTACAATGGCCCTTTGAGCTCCAACTGCGTGACCTCACACCTGACATGCCAGGATGCCTTGTGTGCCTTGTTCCTCTTTGGGACTTTATCCCAGCAGGATGGGGTGGGGAGGAGGTAGTCAGTGTGCCATTTCCAAAGGGTACAACAGGTAACTTGGGCAACATTGTTGAAGGAAGACTGTCCAGGAAATCACTACGGATATGATAAGATGGATTCTGCCCAACACTGGGCGCTCTGTTCATGGCGGAGGGTTGGTTCTTTACCCATGAACATACTCATGTGGGCCTTGATCCTATCACCAAAAAGTGAAGATGGTCAATTTCCCTGAATATTCCCTGAATATTACACACTCCAGCAATGATAATACTGTGTTCCCACGTGTATATTTGACTGAACTTTCATGATGTACTGGTCATCCCAGCTCCACTCTGTAAAGGGCTGGGATACCACACCTGGACATGTTATGCCTGAAGGAGAACCCCAGCCTCCTTGGAGCAGTTGGGTCAGGCTCTCACCAGAGAAGGTTTGGTGTTGTAGAAATAGAGAACCAACGGCATTCTGGCCTGGATTTGGCCCTCTGGGTTATTAAAACACAAGTTAGCACAGAATCCTGTTAGATTTCCAACTCAGAGCAGTGTGAACACAGGCCTCCTAGGTCTACCGTGCTGCTCATTTCTGTCAGACATCTATCAGCCGCTACACCTTTGGGTGGACTCTCTGTGAAATGGAACTTGGATATTATTTCTCCCCTGCCACCGACCATTAACCATACATGTGCCCTTGAAGACGACCATCTGGTGTCACCTTCCAAACCACAGCTGGATTGCATTCATGTTCTGATTTATAGGCAAATTCTATGCTGTTTTCTCAGTTTGGTCTATAGCACAGAGAACACTCTCTGCAGTGTTCTCTTAGGCAATGCTCCCCCTCTCCTTCTGAATCTGATTTGTAGACATTTTATGTTCTGAAAAATCCTCCCCAAGTTTCCT
Organism: Pedetes capensis; assembly: GCA_007922755.1. NCBI lineage: Eukaryota > Metazoa > Chordata > Mammalia > Rodentia > Pedetidae > Pedetes > Pedetes capensis. The sequence goes on from VMDO01008890.1 coordinate 10,813, forward strand.
CTCATCTTGCATCTGGCCTTTTCTCTTGCATTTTGAATGAATTTCTTTTTCTGATATTTCCAGTAAGTGTCTGTTCTATCCTTTACTGGTTTTATTTCATTTTCATTTCAGAATTATCTAACAAGTTATTGGATTTCCACCAAGTCTTCTCTGGGTCCCTGCACTGCTTGCTCTCTATTCCACACCTCATGTTTCTGTTGTGAGTTTCCTGCCCATTGTTTCCATGGATGACAGAAGTTAGGAGGTTAACAAGCTGCCTCTTGTATTTCTAACACTTGGAGGGCTTGTATGATTGCTTTGTCCACCTAAGGGTGGTGGTTATTTAAGGACTGTTAGATTGACATAGGGGCAGTGAGGGCCATGTGATTAGAAATGTTAAATCAGGCCTCTGGGCCAATGTGTACCACTGGACCCTGTGCTATGTGTGTGATCATCAGTGAAAGTCCTTTTGGAAGAGCTGTAGAAAGTATGGCAATAAGGAATCCTAAGCAATGGACTGTGCTACAAGTGTAACGTGACCATCGCAAGCTGACCAGCCTGGTGGTCATTTCTATGCATCATGCTGGATGTATTCTGAAGGGGGAAAGTATTAGTACTTTCCAAATCCTCATCAGCTATGTCAACATCACACAGCACTCCCTGAGTTTATGGGCATTTATGGAGTAGTCACTTGCTCCTGGCAGGTCCCTTTATTTGGTGCCATTATGGTCCCTATATTCTGCAAACACTATTTGGAAAGCATCCTAGGGAAAAGCATCCTGACAAGGTGGCTTACGGCAGACCTACAGGTGAGAAAGGAAGGTCAGAGAGAAGGAGCAGAGTGGGGAGGCAGGCACACTGGCCACACTGTGTGACTGCTGTACATGTAGCCCTCCCAGGGAAAGTCTGGCTGCTCTTTGGTCTAGTGGGTTCTGGAACAGAGCAGCTGATTCTGCCAGATATCATTCATCTTGGGCCCTTTCCTTGACCTTCTGAAGTGTCAGCAGTGTGTGAAAGAGATTAGTGTATTGCAAAAGAAAAATATCACCTGTGAACTCAGCAGACACAACCAAAGCAGGGGTAATGGAAGAGCTGATGGGGAGACTGTCAGTGACCCTCATCACGGTTGCTGCAGTGAGCCAGACTGCAGCAGGCTCCTAGACAACCGATCCTGGCTCAGTTTTTTTTTGTTGTTTTTTTTTTTTTTTGTCTTGAGACAGGATCTCACTAAGTTATAAAGGTTGCCTCTGACCTCAATCTCATTATCCTTGTGCCTTAACCCCTGGAGTCCCTGGGATTACAGACATGAGCCACCGTGCCAGGCTGAGGTATTTGATATATTGAAATTGCACGGCCCAGAGACTACAGGAAAAAGATAGAGCTTAAAATCATGTCTGTAGGACCCCAAATTCCTTCCTTCTAAAAAATCCAATGCGCTGCCTTTTTCATGAAATTCATCCAGGTTTTGATAAAAAATAGCGAGGGATGATGGAGGGAAGGAATGGAGCAATGATAAGTATGTGGACAGAGAAGAGTGAGATCCAGGGAGACAAAATCTCCAACCACATTCCTATCCCAGGACCCCAGGGCCAACTGTTTTGAAAATTTCAAGGATTCCTCAGCCTGTGCCACATCCTCATCTGGGTTATATAGTCCCCCTTTCCCTAAAATTATAAAAATATATTAAATGTTCTGAACCAATTTTAAAAGTTGCATTTACCTTATACAATCCAGGGAAGACTGAGAACAGTGGAATTCTTTCCTCTGGGATGTGGCTTGTAGATAATGGGGAGGGATGCTAGAGGCAACTGTGAGAGACAGTCCTGCGTAGGACAGTGTCCACAGTCTTTACAGTCCAGACTCACCACACCCAGAAAGAGACACAGCCATCAGATATTGCATGTGGACAATTTTATTGGAATACTAAAGACAAAATTGTGACCATATTGTTCCAATGGAATAACTATCCAAAGGTCATTATCTTCTCATTCACTCTCTGGAAAAAAAAAATGAGGAAAAGTAGTTGGACAGATGTGATTGACAAGAGATTTCTAAGCCCTTGGTGGCATCACTGAAGTGAAGCTAGTGAAAGCCGTTCCCCGGCCCCACCTGCATCTTCCCACTCTCTTTCCCTCATTTCCTACCTAATTTCATTTATTTACTCTTAGGCCTAGCACATATGAAAAAGAAGGAGAAAGAGGAGGAGGACGAGGAGGAGGAGGGGGAGGAGAAAATGAAAAAGAAGAGGCAGCAGATGCACCATCAGCAAGAATAGGAGAAGGAGGAGGGGAAAAGAAATTTGGAAATCAAGAGAGAAAGAATGTTAACTGAAAAATAAGTTTATAATGAGAGAGTGATGAGCTGTGGTGCATGCATGTAATATTAGCAACTTATGAGGCATAGGTGCCTGTAGCCATACCACTGTGGAGTCCAATCCCATCAGATCTCAGAAGCTAAGCAGAGTTGGACCTGGTTAGTACTTGATTGGGAGAATGCCTGGGAACACCAGGCATTGGGAGAAGGACTTAGCAACCCACTCCTGAAAAACAATCAGTCATTGAAAACCCTATGAATGGCAGAGAAGAATGACAATAGTGTTTCATCCGTTATACGTAGGGTTGCTATGAGTTGGACACCAACTCCAAGGCACCAGAAGCAACAACAATGAGGCATAGGCAGGAGGCTTGTTGGTTGAAGGCCAGAGGCAGCCTGAGTAACTTAGTGAGACCCTGTCTCAAGACAAGAAATAAAAAAAAGGGACAGGAGTGTTGCTCAGTGGTCGAGTTCTAGCAAAGTTTTCATGAAGCCCAGGGTTCAGCCTTTAGATCGCAAAAAAAAAAAAAAAAAAACCCACAAAAACTTGAGAAAGAGAGAGGAAGAAGGGAGGGGGAAAGTGGAAGAAGGAAAGGAAGAAAGAAAGAAACAAAGGAAGGAAGGAAAAGAATGAAAGAAAGAAAGAAAGAAAGAAATGAAAAGAAAAAAGAAAAGAAAGAAAAGAATGGAAGGAAGGAAGAAAACAAAAGAAAAGATAGAATGGGAATGAAATAAATGGACTGGAAATATTTGCATACTTTCTGAATTGATGAACTGATGTGGGTGTTTCCTAAAGTATATAGTCCTTGAAAAAAGCCTCATATGCATCTCCATGTAATTTATTATATCATTTGTAGGAAAAAAGAGTGATATAAGTGTACAAGTACTGCAAGAGGATATCTAAACTATTGATGACATAGTATTTTCACGGTGGCTGTGGAGAGGTAGTACATGAGATATTTCTGCAGAATCAGCCTCATACTTTTCTATTCAACGGGATATTTCTTTTTACGTTAAGCATGGGTTAATTAGAAAGGAAGCATTTGAAAATCTAGATGACATACTGGAGCACATACTGGAGATGTAAATTAATTTAACGGGGATCCTGGACTGTGAGCTCTGGTTCGAGATAGATCTGAGGCAAGAGGGGTCATTTGGGAAGATGAAACTGGGATTCGTTGAGTCAGAGAAAGGAGGCAGAGGACCAAAGGGAGAGCACTGCATGACTGCATGATTTCCAAAGAGCAGCTCACCTAAACACAGATAATAATTGGGAAAAAAGAAATTTGGGAATAGTGCTCCGCAATATCAAGTTACCTTGGAGAGCTGGTTAAAAATGAAGTATCTGCTACCCTGCCCCAGAAGACCTGAGTATAAATACTGAGAAAGAAGTTGCATGACCATGCATTTTTAACAAGCTCCCAGAGGAGATGCTTGCACTTTGAATTTTGGAAAGCGTTAGACTTACAGGCTTAGCTGGGGAGTGAGCTTGACTCACATCTGTCACTGAAATCTAGATTACTGGGATGGTTCACATTGGTTAGTTTTTAGTGGTCTATCCCCTTGGGAGGATGGGGGTGGGCGCTGGCCCCTCCAGAATGACCTGGGTGAGGTTGCTGCTGGTTACCTTCTGATTGGGGTGGCCCCTGTTGGTTTCCAGAAGGAGGAGGGCGATTTTGCTGCTGCTGCTGCTGACCTCCTTGTTGGGGTGGTCCCTGCTGGTTTCCAGGACGGGGAGGGCCTTGCTGCTGAGGGCCTCCTTGAGGGGGTGGTCCCTGTTGGTTTCCTGGACGAGGAGGGCCTTGCTGCTGAGGGCCTCCTTGTGGGGGTGGTCCTTGCTGATTTCCGGGACGGGGAGGGCCTTGCTGCTGGGGACCTCCTTGTGGGGGTGGTCCCTGTTGGTTTCCTGGACGAGGAGGGCCTTGCTGCTGGGGACCTCCTTGTGGGGGTGGTCCCTGCTGATTTCCGGGACGGGGAGGGCCTTGCTGCTGGGGGCCTCCTTGTGGGGGTGGTCCCTGTTGGTTTCCGGGACGGGGAGGGCGTCCTTGTGGGGGTGGTCCCTGTTGGTTTCCGGGACGGGGAGGGCCTCCTTGTGGGGGTGGTCCCTGTTGGTTTCCGGGACGGGGAGGGCCTCCTTGTGGGGGTGGTCCCTGCTGGTTTCCGGGACGGGGAGGGCCTCCTTGTGGGGGTGGTCCCTGTTGGTTTCCGGGACGGGGAGGGCGTCCTTGTGGGGGTGGTCCCTGTTGGTTTCCGGGACGGGGAGGGCGTCCTTGTGGGGGTGGTCCCTGTTGGTTTCCGGGACGGGGAGGGCCTCCTTGTGGGGGTGGTCCCTGTTGGTTTCCGGGACGGGGAGGGCCTCCTTGTGGGGGTGGTCCCTGTTGGTTTCCGGGACGGGGAGGGCCTCCTTGTGGGGGTGGTCCCTGCTGATTTCCGGGACGGGGAGGGCCATGGTGTTGCTGCTGGGGGCCTCCTTGTTGGTTTCCAGGATGAGGTGGACGAGGAGGACGAGGAGCCTGCTGGCCTTCTTCTGATGCTTGATCATCCTCTGAATCTTCTCCCTCTTCTTCCTCTGAATCACCAGGAGGGGGTCTAGGGGGGCGTCCTCCTGGAGGGGGCCGTCCTCCTGGAGGTGGTCTCGCTGGCTCCTGGCTAGGGCTTTGGCTTGGGTCCTCAACATCTGTACAGGAGAGGCAAAGAAGAGTTGAAAAGCATGGCCAAAGACCTTTCTTGTTTACCTCTCTGACCTTACAACACACTGCCAGAGCCTGATTCTCAGCTGCCACCCTCGTTCACGTCCGCTCACTTGTGTTAAAGAAATTCTCTTAAACTACATGCTTATTGCCTGCAGCTGTAGCCCTGTGGCATCCGATCCCGTCAGATCTCGGAAGCTAAGCAGGGTCGAGCCTGGTTAGGACCTGGATGGGAGACCGCCTGGGAACACCAGAAGCTGTAGGCTTGGGAGAAGGACCTGGCAACCCCCTCCCAAAAATCAATCTGCCATTGAAAACCCTATGAACAGCAGAGAAGCACTGACAATAGTGTTTCCCCCGTCCTACAGAGGGTCGCTATGAGTCGGATACCGACTCGACGGCACCTCACAACAACAACAACAACAACAACATGCTTATCAAATGGAGTCTGCTCTTAGAACAATTATTTACTCTTCAATTTTCCCCCAAAAGAAGTTTTGGATAGCTTATGATTCCTAGAGTAAGATTCATAGGAAAATAGAGAAGCAGAGTGAAACGATTTTTAGTGTCAGATATGTTGCCCATTATATTTTGGGACAGGATAATAACTTGCTTCCTGCGGAGGCAAATACACCCTATTAGGATGTGTGCTGAAATTAGAGTGCGTGGTTCAAGGCCCTAGACACAGGTAGAGAAAAGCTATCTTCTCAGTGTAGTTGATGAGACTGATTCTGCCCAACACTGTGTGCTCTGTTCAAGGAGCAATGTTGGTTCCGTTGATATGGACATGTTCCTATAGGTCCGGATCCTACAGACAGCCAAGGAGGATGGTCAATTTCTCTGACAGTTCTTTTACTACACACTCTATCGATGATGATGCTGTTTCTCCACACGTATGATATTTAACTGAGTTTTGAGGATACTCTGGCCATCACCTCTCCATTCTGTAATGGGACAGGATACTACACATGAACATGTTATTCCTGAAGGTGGACCCCAGCCTGCCTGGACCAGTTGGATGGTGCCCTGATTAGAGAACCTTTGGCGTTGTAGAAAGAGATGACTTAATACATTCTGGCCTTCTTAAGGTCCTTGTGGGTTTTTAAAAGATGAAAGAGAGTGACAATGTGATGTTCCACACAGGATTCACAGAATACCTGTGGCAAATACAGGTCAGAAAGAGGGATACAGCTGAATGGAGATGCACACAGAATAGGGACACAGCTAGATACATCTGCCTATTTCAACTTGCAGCCTTAGGATTGTAGAGAGAAAACAGGAAAGCAGGACAGCATTGATGTCTTCCGTTCCATGGGAGAGTCATGGTAAAGACACTTCCTGTTGTCTTTCCTCCTAGCAGCCACTGATGTCCCCGTGGGAATAGATAGAATACTCTGATTGTCATCAAAGATAGGCCACTGTATTATTCAAGTTGATGACATTCTTGTTGTTCCCAAATCAATTTTGGAGAATGTTGGAATAACTATGTTGGAGAACTACCTTTCATTAATTCTTCAAATACAAATGTTGACAATAAACATCAGAGAACTGAAAATTTCTGGTGGAAAAGGAGGAGGAGAAGATCGATTGAGGATGAGCTGGTCCTTACCTGCTGCCACAGAGGAAGAGTCACCTAAGGGCTCTAGAAAATAAAGCACAGGAGAAGTGAAAGTCACCAATCTTTCAGGGTTCACAAGTGTCTTGCAGAGAAAAGTGACTTCCAACCACATGCTCTACACACAGTAAGTAAGCTCTTAGCCCCTCTGGAATGCTGTTGGAAATGGTGGAAGTTGTTAGAGAGTGCCAGCCAGGGTGGTTGTGATCCCACATTTCTACCACTTGCTAAAAACAAACAAAACTTACTTTTTTTTTTTTTTTTTTACTTTTATATAGTTCATCAAACCTTACACCTAATTTATAATTTCTTAAACATCTGTGGTATTTCAGTGTTTCCTTTTAGTGTCCTTTGCCCTTTTCCTTCATAAAATCCTTCGCCTGTATTAACATGCTTTCTTCAGAAGGGCAATTTGGAGAAAACATTTGGCAACAGTGATGCTCATCGTACAGCTCTTTGAATATGGAATGTGAATCAGACACAAGTGAGAAATTGAATCCTGATACTTCTAACCCTGTACATTCTATTTAATTGCCTGAATCCATTTCAGTGAGATAGCCCCGATCTGTGCTTATAAGCTTTACCTGACCTCTTTCCAAAGTACCCTGAGGCTCAGGGTATCCACTGTCTCCTCTGACTATAATAAAATCTTCAACAGTGGGGTTCTTTCTACCAGTCGTTCTCTTTGCTGTGGACCCTGTACAACAGAGATAGCTTTCTACAAGGGTGTCTCTTCCCTGACATTCTTAGGGTGGAATTTTGAGGGGTTGCAGTTGTACCTGATAAAGTTTAAAGCCTTAAGAAGGAAGGAGGATATAAGTGGCCCAACCACTGGTATAAGAAGTCTGCATACCCGAGTCTCTTCTCATCTCCTTCCCTTCCTTACCCTCCCTCTCTGCTGTGAGACTTCCTAAGCCCCAAGAGTCACTGCACCCCAATCACACTCTTTTCCCGTACCTTCACTTGAGCTCTGAGCTGAGCTCAGGGCCAGCAAGGCCGCTGTGAGCAGGACCACCAGCATCTTGAGGAGGCTCTAAGTTGCTCCCAGGTCTGTGCTGGAGGAAGTGGGACAGCTCCCTTTATAAGGAAGAGCAGTACAATGGCCCTTTGAGCTCCAACTGCGTGACCTCACACCTGACATGCCAGGATGCCTTGTGTGCCTTGTTCCTCTTTGGGACTTTATCCCAGCAGGATGGGGTGGGGAGGAGGTAGTCAGTGTGCCATTTCCAAAGGGTACAACAGGTAACTTGGGCAACATTGTTGAAGGAAGACTGTCCAGGAAATCACCACGGATATGATAAGATGGATTCTGCCCAACACTGGGCGCTCTGTTCATGGCGGAGGGTTGGTTCTTTACCCATGAACATACTCATGTGGGCCTTGATCCTATCACCAAAAAGTGAAGATGGTCAATTTCCCTGAATATTCCCTGAATATTACACACTCCAGCAATGATAATACCGTGTTCCCACGTGTATATTTGACTGAACTTTCATGATGTACTGGTCATCCCAGCTCCACTCTGTAAAGGGCTGGGATACCACACCTGGACATGTTATGCCTGAAGGAGAACCCCAGCCTCCTTGGAGCAGTTGGGTCAGGCTCTCACCAGAGAAGGTTTGGTGTTGTAGAAATAGAGAACCAACGGCATTCTGGCCTGGATTTGGCCCTCTGGGTTATTAAAACACAAGTTAGCATACAACCCAGTGTTATTTCCACAGCCGAACAGTGTAAACACAGGCCTCCATGCGTTATCAAGTTGCTCATTTCTCTCAGACGTCTATAAGCTGCTACACCTTTGGGTGGACCCTCTGTGAAATGGAACTTGGATATTATTTCTTCCCTGCCACTGACAATTGATTAATGATACAAATGCCCTAGAAGAACATTTCGTATCACCTTCCAAACCACAGCTGGATTGCATTCATGTTCTGATTTATATGCAAATTCCAAGCTGTTTTCTCTGATTGGTCTAAAGCACAGAGGACACTCTCTGCAATGTTCTCTTAGGCAATGCTCCCCCTCTCCTTCTGAATCTGATTTGTAGATAGTTTATGTTCTGAAAAAATCCTCTGTGAGTATCTTCCCATCTTGCATCTGACATCTTCTCTTGCATTTTGAATGAATTTCTTTCTCTGACATTTCCAATAAGTGTCTATTCTATTCTTTGCTAGTTTTATTTCATTTTTATTTCAGAAGTATATAACAAGTTATTGTGGCTCCACCAACTCTTCTCTGGGTCCCTGCATTGCTTGCTCTCTATTCAACTATTTGTGTTTCTGTTATGTCTAGGAGTCCTGCCCATTGTTTTCACGGACGACGGAAGTGAGGAGGTTAACAAGCTGCCTCTTGTATTTCTAACACTGTGGAGGGCTTGTATGATTTCTCCATCCACCATACGGTGGTTGTAATTTGAGGATTGTTAGAATGACATAGGGCAGTGAGGGCCATGTGATTAGAAATGTTAAATCAGGTGTCTGGTCCAATGTGGACCCCTGGACTCTGTGCTATGTGTGTGATCGTCAGTAAAGTCCTTTTTGGAGAGCTGCAGAAAGTATTGCAAGAAGGAATCCTAAGCAATGGACTTTGCTACAAGTGTAATGTGACCATCGCAAGCTGACCAGCCTGGTGGTCATCTCTCTGCATAACGAGGGATGTATTCTAAAGAGAGAATGTATGAGCACTTTTGAAATCCTCATCAGTTATGTCAAAATTACACAGTTCTTCCTGGGTTATGGGCTTGATCCTGGAAGTTTCCTCTATTTATTGCCATCATGGTCCCTGAATTCTGCAAACATCTTTGGAAACCGTCCAAGAGACGAGGAGTCCCAAGCAGGTGGCTTGTAGCAGACCAGCAAGAGAGAAGGGAAGGTCAGAGACAAGGAGCAGAGTGAGGAGGCAGGTGCACTGGTCACATAGTGTGGCTGCTGTACATGTGGCCCTCCCAGGGAAAGTCTGGCTGCTCTTTGGTCTAGTGGGCTCTGGAACAGAGCAGCTGATTCTGCCAGATATCATTCATCCAGGGCCCTTTCTTTGACCTTCTGAAGTGTCAGCAGTGTGTGAAAGAGATTAGTGCATTACAAAAGAAAAATATCACCTGTGAACTCAGCAGACACAACCAAAACAGTGGTACGGAAGAGCTGATGGGGAGACTGTCAGTGACCCTGATCAAGGTTGATGTAGTGAGCCAGACTGCAGCTCTTAGACAACTGTGTGGGTGTTCCAGGCCTTAAGGAATCCACATGCCTGGAATAGATGCCTTGCACTTAATGCCGCCAAGAGAATCCTTCGCTTCCACAGTCGACTTCTTGCTCACTCCTATCTTAGTTTGCTACACTAACCATAAAAATCCAAAAATAGGCTAAATTCAAACAGGAAGTTTATTGTCACAGAGGCTTGGATGCTCTGCAAGTCCACGGTCAAGGTGGAAACTGGATCAGTTTCTGCAAAGCCCTCCCAGTAGATGACACTCTTGGTGCTTTGTCAGATGGGGCTCCCCTGTGCACATATTTCCTGGTGTCTCTCTGTGTGTCAGTGTCCTCTCGTAAAGACACTGGTTAGTTCAGTTGGCTCCTGTCCTAGAAGACTCATTTTAATTTACTCACCTCACTAAAGGCCCACTGTCTAAATCTCAGCAGATAATGATGCAATTGGAGTCAGGATTGCAATATAAATATGGGATGGTTTGGAAAATAGACAAAGCTCCTAGCACCTCCCAAGGCTTTCTCACTCTGTGACAGTCATTTCACCTACTTGTCGAGAACTATAGGAGTCGCTTTAGACTTCTTACTCCTCCAGACCCTGCCTATTTTAAATTTGTTTGGCTCTACCTTGGAAACATATCCTAAATATGCTCTTTTATATAATTTGCCCTAAGACCCTGGTTCAGGAAATGCTTCTGTCTCTATTGGCCTATCAATGCTCTACCAACCCACCATACCCAAGGCAGAGTGTACTAGGAAATATTGACTACACTTCATTCAAGACCAAGGTGCCAACAGGATCAGTTTCTGCTGAGCCCTCCCACCTTGGCTCCCAGAGGGTGGCATTCCTGGTGCTTTGTCAGATGGAGTTTCCCTGTGCACATGCTTCCTGGTGTCTCTCTGGTGTCAATATCCTCTTATAAGGACACTACTTAGTTCAATTAGCTCCTATTCTAAAAGACTGATTTAAACTTACTCTTTTAAAGGCCCACTCTCCAAATCCAGCCAGATAATGATTCAATGGGAGTCAGGATTTCAACATAAATACTGGGTGGTTTGGAAAACAGATAAAGCTGCTAAAACTTCCCAAGCCTTTCTCCGTTCGTGACAGTCATTTCACCAACGTGTGGAAAAATATCTGAGTCCCTTCAGACTTCTTACTCCTCCAGACACTGCCTATTTTAAGTTTGTTTGGCTCAACCATGGAAACATATCCCAAATAATGCTCTTTTGTATAATTTCTCTAAGACTTTGGTTCAGACAATGCTTCTGCCTCTACTGGCTTATTAATGCTCTATGAACCCATAATACCCAAGGTGGAGTACACTAGGAAACACTGGCTACGCTTCATTCACCTTCATGACCACCACACTAGGAATTTGTGACTATCGTTATTATCCCACTTTGTGGATGAGATGACTGAGGCCCAGCCCAATTGGGTTACAGGTGGTCAGTGGCACAGGAGGCCATAAGGACCAGAGTCTGTGTGCTTGCCATGGCACTCCTCTGTTTCCCGAGAACTGCTGGCTTAGAACGGGAAAAGCAATGTGATGTAGAAGAGGAACAAAAGTACATATTTGCCAGTATGGCTAAGGTGAAACTTTTATGAACTTTTATGAAACTTTTATTAACAAAGGAAGTGAGGAAATCATCTCTTCCTGAATAATTTAGTTTGTTTAAGATCATAATAATTTACACAACCTGTTAGCGTCTTATCTCTCCTCCCCTACATAGAAAGGGTTTCCTGCATAGTATTTTCTCTTTCTATTATTTTGAATTTTCTATTAGGCTAACAAAGCCCTAGTTTTAATTTCCCTCCTCTGTGCTGGCTCCTTCTCAACACTACATAGACTGAGGATAGGTAAAATAGATGTAAATCTCCAGGAATCAGTAATGTTCCTACCTCTTCTGTCCCTCTCTCGCCGATGCATCTTTTCTCGTTCTTCCGTGAGTTACTTTCTCATGGAATCCAAAGGCTTCAAGGCTTTTGTCCCATAAGCAAACTCAAGCATTATGCAGATTGTCTGGAATTTATGCCAAAAATGAGATGCATTCTTTACCGACAAACAAATGTCCAGGTTATTTGAATCTTACACTTTTAGATCATAGGAAGCTCTATTTCTGGGCTGCTCTAAGCATGCGGGGTGTTATTCTGGGTTCTTCTGCAGGACAATAGAATGTTCATGTGATTGTAAATGGTGATTTATGAGAAATGCTCGCAGGCTCCGAGGCTGACCAGGGCCATGGTGGTTCTTCTGCAACCTGTAGAGCCATGGAAGCCAGTAGCTGCTCTGTTCAAGAACATGGAAACCTCAGAACAAGGGGGAGCAGGCCTACAGCCCTGGTCAGAGGCTGAGGGCCTGGAAGCTCCCTGGAGAGTCCTCTGGCAAGTTCCCATCCAAAGGCTGAGGAAGCTGGAGTCTGACCTCTGTAGGTGGGCAATCTTGTGCTTACAGAAGAAGAATGTCTGGGAAGGTAGGCAATCCTCCCCTCCTTCTGCCTGTTTTTTTTTTTTTTTTTTTTTTTTGTTGTTGTTGTTGTTGTTTGGGCCCCTAGCCTTCTGGATGGTGCCACCACATACAGGGTAGATTTCCCCCTCTCGTTTTCCTGAGTCATGTCCAAACCTCTCTGGAAACGTGGTCACATACATGCATCCAAGTGTATTTTGCCAATTTTCTAGCAGTCCCTCCATCCAGCCAATTTGACAACTAAGATTAATCATCCCAAGGGGATTGCACTGATTGAAGTTGGGGATCTAGAAAATGTGGTTTATTGCAGTTGGAAGGGCCTATTAAAATGGGATTGTTTATATGACTTTACAGGCTGGGATTTAGCTCAGTTTGCAGAGCACTGCTCTGTAGTCTCTGAGGTCCCAAGATTGATTCCCAGCACGGCAAAAACAGGAGAAGGACATGGCAGGGCCCCTCCCAAGGGAATCCCAAAACAATCAGCCATAGAAAACCCGGTAAGGGTGGCTATGAGTCGGACACAGCTTGACGGCACCTAACAACACAACATGTGGCTTTACGTTCTTGCTCTTCCACTGTTTCCTTTGCAGAGTACGCCTCTCTTACAGAATGGGTGTACATGTCAGTATTGGTCATGCCTCAACCAAATAACATCTATTTAATAGTTGAGCTGGGAGAAGGACCTGACAGCCCACTCTGGAAACAATCAGCCATCAATTATTGTGAAAAGCAGAGAAGTACTGAAATAGTGGCAGACAAGGCAGTGGCTAGTAGTGTTTCATTCTGTTGTACATAGGGTCCCTATGAATCAGACCCACTCAATGGCACCTAACAACAAGAACAGCGATAGCTGAGCCAGGTATATCATGCTCCTTATGACTAGTTTTCTGCAGGCATGCACACCTCCATAGTGTAATCACAGGCTTCTCTGAAAGCAAGAATCATATCTGAAAGTGGTGAGGATTAGGATGGTGGGCACATCTTATGGAGTACTTTCTTTATTTTTTAAATGAGAGGAAAGAAAACATACCGAGAGATAACAATGAGAATGTTGAAGAGAAAAAAAGAGAACTAATGCTCAAAAGGGCAGCCACATCTTCTGTAACTTATCACCATGTCCTTGGACATGAGACAATTTCTTTCAAATGTAATTCCCTATCCTTCCTCCTTCCCCTTGTGTCTTAAGGGACATATTTACATGCAGCTCATTTATCTATTTTAGTTTACAAAGAAACTACTGTAGAGGCTTCTAAAAAGCAAAGATGAGTTGATTCAGAGCACCTGGGGTTGGATTTAAAAACAAAAAACAAAAAGCATAAAACAAAAAAACAGAAATGTGTATTCTGTGTTGTAGGGCATTGCCTAGAGAGGCAGCTCGCCTCAGGGCCTATCTAGCACCCCTTGGAGGTCTGAGGCTTGTTCCCCAGTCAATCACCTTTGTCCTACATCCGGGAACTCCAGGTTATCGAGCTCCCAAAGATGGTGTTGGTGTCCAATCCCTCTCCTCAGACCCCTCGGCACGAATTGGCTGTTTCCAAACCACCAAACGGCTCCTGATTGGACTGTTCAGGAACGACCCCCGATTGGTCACTTTTACAAACCCAAATTTGCATACCCCCCATTGGCCAAGACCCATGTGGGGTGACAGCCTCTGGCCCCTGGCTAGCCCCTGGAGAGGATATAAGGACAGTACAGGGAACAGTTGGGGGTCCATTCCATCGACCAGGGAAGACGAAACAATAAAGAGCTGTTGGAGCAGAGCACTTGGAGTTGGCATCTTCACTGGGAAGAAAGAAGCAAGGAGCCAACATGGGCATAAGCCTCTGAGCCTGCCTTTCTCAAGGCTTCTCAGAGCACCGCTGGGCATCAGCCTCCTTTCCGGGCGGCGTGGTTCTTTGGTGCTTGGCTCCCTCTCACCAGGTGGCGGGTCTTCGGGGGCTGGTTCCTGCTCACGCCCGGAACAAGTCCAACAGCAGGGCAGCACCCCACACTGTGTATCAGAAAACCTGTTGGTTTTTCTCAAGTCTCCCTTATATAAGATTCCATTGACATCCTAGAGAGACAGGAAAGGTCAGACAGTTATAAAACTCCAAAGAGAGACTTGGTACATCTCTTGCTAATGTGGTTACTGACAAAGAAGACTTCTCAGCACGGAGACCTCAAAGAAGAAAGGAGATGGCTTTAAAATCTTTATTATATTTTATTGGCAATAGCACATGGAAAGGGTTAAGCTTGGAATATTTTTCCAGTGGATTCAAACCACCATCAAAAATAGTATCAAGCCTCTAGTAAGACACTGTGGGCAAGAGAGAAGAAATTTACACTGAGTGCACTGAGTACACTAAGATGCACTCAGATGCATTCACTTTCTGTGCAGGTGCTAGTCTGGTGTGCAATTAAGTCAATTGTTTATATCTATTTCTCTCTCTTTTTTTTTAACATTCACTTCTAAATTCACTATAGACATTCATTAAAAATATGTCTGTCATTCTGTTAACCATCTCGAGTAGTTTAGCAAATGTAGGATTCTTTGAAGTCGGTGGCACTAAACCATTACTTCTAACAGAGTCACTCTGACAGGGATGAAATCCTACCAGCGGATGGTAGGATGCAAATGCACTCCAAGGAGAATGATTTGGTGAAAGCTTTTTGTTTCTACTCACATTCAGAAGTTCCTAAGTGTAGTAAATGGCCTGACTATAACTTCATTTCCTAATACCATATTCTTTCTCCTCCTTCAGAATGGATTTAGCTAAACTATCACATGTCCTGTCTACAGCTGTACCAACCTGGTGTCCAATCTCCTCAGATCTCAGAAGTTAAGTGTGTTTGGGCATGATTAGTCCTGGATGGGAGACCATCTGGGAATATGGGGTGTTATAGGCTTGCAGGAAGGACTCACCAGCCCACTCCCCAAAACCAATAAGCCATTGAAAACCCTATGAATAGCAGAGCAGCACCGACAAAGTGCTGGGCATGGCACACTGTCAGGGACTGTTTCATTCTGTTGCACATAGGGTCACTCTGAGTCGGACAGTACCTAACATCACCAAGAACATCATACTTCCTGGGTTAAAAGGTAGAAAATAGGAGTGCAACATCAAGTCTCAGTTCTTGATTCTGTACAGGAATCCACCCAAAGGAATATTACTCAATGACCAACAAAAAGGGGAAAACACAATGTAGTATGATATATTTTTCTGGTTTTTGTTTTTACTTCTCTGATGTTTAGTGATATTAAAAATGTTTGCATGTGCTTGTTAGACTTCATATGTCTTCTTTCCAAAAGGCTTCATTGGATCATTTCCCGTTTTTTGAATATTTATTTTTTGGTGCTGAGGTTTTTGAGTTCCTTATATATTCGGGGTATTGATCCCTCATTGGATAAATAGTTTGCCCATATTTTCTTCCATTTTCCTTCTTTACTCTATTGATTAAGTTGACTGTGAAGAAGCTTCTTTACCTATACCAATGTCTTCAAGTGTCTTGCCTATTAATTCCCCTTGTACCTTCATATTTTCAGATCTTACATTTAGAGTCTTAATCATTTTGTGTCAATTTTTGTATAAGGTGAAAGTTAGGGCTCTAATTTCATTCTTCTGCCTATGTATGTCTAGTTTCCTCAGCATCATTTATTGAAATATTGTCCTTACTCCAATGTATGTTCTTGATACCTTTGTCCAAAATAAGTTGTCTGTAAATTCATGGATTGATTTCTGGGTTTCTTTTATTATTCCTTTGTGTATGTATCAATTTTATGTTAACTACCATGTTGTTTTGGTTGTAATTTGTTTGAAATATGCTTTTATTATGATGCCTCTACCATTAGTCCTTTCACTCAGGAATTCCTGACTCTTAAAGGAAGAGGAATTTGTTGTTTATGTGAATTGTAGAGCTGTTGTTATAAGTTTATTTTGGGAATATACTTTGTCTGAGATTGCTGTCTGTTGATGGCTGTGGGTAGTGTGGACATTTAATGATATTAATTTTTCTCATCTGTGAACCTGGGATGCATTTCCACTGTGGGAGTCCTCTTCAATACTTTCACTAGTATTTTACACTTTTCATTGTGGAGTTCTTTCCTTCTCTTGGTTACATAAAGTATCCTTGATATTTTATTACATTATTTGTAGTGATTATGAATGGAATTGTTTTCTTCACTCCTTTTCAAAAAGCTCATTATTGATGTAAAAACATGGTGTACTTTATGGGTATGTTGTGTGTGCTGATACTGTATTCTATGTGTTTTCTATTTCAGTTTTAACAGTTTTATGTACAGTCATGTCATCTGCAAACAGGAATATTTTAACTTGCTCTTTTTCAATTTTGATATCCCAACTTTCTCTTACCTAATATTCCTGGCTAAGATTTCCAATGGTATGTTCAATAGCAATGGTAAAAGTGGACATCCTTGTCTGGTTCTAGGTCATGGAGAAAACGCTTTCAACTTTTCCCCATTGGGTATGATCTTGGCTATGTTCAGGTCCTATATAAACTTTATTGAAGTATGTTCCTTCTACACCTAGTTGGCTGAGAGTTTTTATCAGGAAGAGGTGGTGAATCTGATTGAATGGTTTTACTTGAGTCTATTAAGATGATTTCATAATTATTCTTCAAATTCTGCTGATATAATGTGTTATATTTATTGATTTGCATATATTGAAAGGTCCTTGCATCCCTGAAGTCAGTACCACCTGATCAGGGTGCATAATGTGAACCATTTGTTTTTTTCTGTGCTATTGCACTTGGCTTGCCATTATTTTCATGAGGATTCTGCATCCCTATTCCTTCTGGATATTTCTCTGTATTTTTGTTTGTTTGTTGTATGCTTGTGTGGTTTTGTCAACCCAAATAATGCTGGCCTCATCAAGTGAATTTGGTGAAGTACCTGGCTTACATTTTTTGAAAAATTTGGCGTAAAAATTAAAGTAGTTCTTTTAAAAATGTTTTGTAGAACTCAGCAATGAAGCCATGAAGTCATGGATTCTTCTTTGATGGAAGATTTCTAATTATTCCTTTAATGACCTTACTCATTAATGATCTATTTAAATTTTTAGTTTCTCTTGAAGTGACCTGCAAGGTTTATGTGTCCAGGAATTTACCTGCTGTTTCTAGGCTTTCCAATTAGTTATTGCATACATTTTCATAGTAGTGTCTTATTACTTTTTTTTTTTTGTAGTATCTGTGCTAACGTATTCTTTTTCACCAGTAATTTTATTTGTTTGAGTTTTTTATCCCTGTGTTAGTCTACCTAGTGGTTTACCTATTTGTTTGTCTTTTCAATGAACTAGCTTTTCATTCCTTGACCTTTTGCATTGTTTTTGTGTCAGTTTTGTTTATTTTTGTCCTGGTTTTTATCGTTTTTCCATCTTCAATTTTTTGGTTTGGTTTATGCTTGCTTGGCTAGATGCTTGTAATGCATTTTAGGTTATTTATTTGCAATAATTCTAACTTGTGATGCATGAATTCATTGCTATAAATTGTCCTCTGTGTACTGCTTTTACTGTATCCCATGGCATTCATATGTTGTGTTTTCCTTTCAATTTTTCTCCAGGTTGCTTTATTTTCCTTTTAATTTCTTCAGCGACCTATTTGTCATTGTGATCATATTGTTCAGTTTCTGTGTATGTGTGTGGTTTCCATTGTCCTTGTTGTTGATATCTAGTTTTGCTTCACTATAATGACAGCAGATGCAATATGCTATTTTAACCTTTAACAATTTATTGAGACATAGTCTGAGACCTAATATGTAGTCTATGGTTGGAAAAGTTCCATGTGATAAGGAGAAGAAAGTGTCTTCTTCAGATGTTGGGTGAACCTCCATATATTTCTTAAATTCCTTTTGTGTATAGTAGAAAACAGCCCCGCTGTTTCTTTCTTTTTTGTTTGTTTTTTTTTTTTCACTATGGATGATTTATCCACTGTTGAAAATGAAGTGTTAAAGACTCTACGAGTTACTGTAATTGCATTTTTTTCTCCATCCAGGTCCATTAATATTTGCTTTATATGTTTGCGTGTAACCTTATTGAGTGTGTTTGTGTTTACAATTGTCATATTTTCCTGCAGAATTTGTCCCTTTATCATTATATAAAGTCCTTCTTTGTCTTTTTTATACAGATTTTGACTTGAAATCTGTTTACCTGATGTAAGTATAGCTGGTTGCCTTTTGGTTTCCTTGTCAGGAGTAACTTTTTCTATCCTTTCATTATTTTTAGTTTTTGTGTGTCTTTACTCGTCGTAGAGTTTCTAATAGGTAGCACAGTGTTAGATATTATCTTTATCCAATTGCCCAGTCTTCATTTTTGATTACAGAATTTAATTCCTTTATATACAAAATTATTATTGATAGGTAAGAACTTACTCTTGCCATTTTGTGAATCATTTTCTGAATGTTTGGTATATTTTTGTTTCTTTCAGCTCCCTTATTATTTGTTCTCACAGTGCTTGTGGTTTTTTGTAGTGCTAAGGTTTGGTTCTGCTACAACACGAATCTTAAATTTCCCTCAAACGCCCATGTGTCAAAGGCTTAGTACCCAGCTTTGTGCTACTGGGAGGTGTGGCACCTGTAAAAGGTGGATCTTAGTGGGAGGCCTTCTGGTTACTGGGACCGTGCCCTTGAAGTGGATATTGGGATCTCATCACTTTTTTCCTCTTTTCTATTATTTTCAGACTTGAGGTGAATGAGTTTCTTCCATCATGTGATCTCACTGTGAGGCACTATCTTGCCTGGGCACAAAAGCAATGGAAGCAACTAGCCATGGACTAAATGTGAGCCAAAGGAAATCTTTTCTCTTTTCAAGCTGATTGTCTCAGATATTTTGTTACAGTAATGGAATGCTGACTCTCAGAAAATTGGTACTGTGAAGTGGGACGGTTACTGCTGTACCAGAGATGATATGGAAGAGCAATTAGAATTGGTGTGCAGTAGAAAGTTTGGGGGCGGGGGAAGAGAGAAGAGCAAAGCAGAAAAATCAAGAATGGCAAAAGCAGAGCTTAATGGGTGATTCTGATGAGACCTACAAAATCAGAATTCAGATCAAAATGTGGACAGAAAAAGATATGTTTAAAAGATTTCAGATGGAAATAAGGACTTATTGGGCATTGGACTAGAAGCCACAGGTATCATACCATGCCAAAGAATTTGACTTCCTTTAATCCATGTGCTAAGATGTGGTGGCAGGCTGTGGTTGAAGGTAATGAACTAGGTAAACTAGCAGAGAAAATTTGAAGACAGCCAGTGCTCTGGCAGCAGAAGAGATACTGCTGGCTGATTTTAGCCAGACTTATAATGAGAATCAGGAGCAAAGAGAGCAGAGGAGAAAAATTGAGAAAACTTTGCTTGGCCAGAAAAGGAACACATTTAAAGGTGCTCCCAATAGAGTAAAATTGCAAAAGAGATCAGCACCATTATAAAAGGGCAAGCCCTTTGGGTTGGGACAATAAGATGCCTGGATGACACCCCAGGAATTGGCAAGATCCCCCACTCTTAACAAGCGAAAATGTATGAAAATAAAAATTTGTTTCAAGCACTTTCTGGGGCAGAGTCTTTTGGAAGACAGCCCCAGGGCACTCTGTTTGCACAAGGCCACCTTGGGAATCATTTCATGTACAAGCAAGATGGCACGTAGAAGCCCCTGCAACCACATCTCAAGTGGACTCAGGTATAGCCCACACCAGGTGCAGACCTTGGCATAATCCACACGATACTGGTTTTGCAGGAATATAGAATGCAAGAGGTATGGAGTCATGGAGGCTTCTACCAAGACATAAGAAGAAAGCATGAGAGGAATTGGGGGTGAGGAGAAAGGGGCACTCAGAGTGAGCAAATAAAGACTCCAGTCTTGTGGTCTTTTTCTCCTCTGCTTCTCTTTGCTCCTAACTCTCATTATAAATCTGGCTAAAATCAGCCACCAATATCTCTTTTCCTCCATTCAGATCCGATAATATTTGCTTTATATGTTTGAGTGTGTTTGTGTTTGCAATGGTTATATTTTCCGGGAGAATTTGTCCCTTATATTTTCTCCCTTCTCTGCTAGGCGAGCTGTTTTCTAGAAAGCAGGATGGTACTTGGGCTCGGTTGTTAGGGCCACAGTCGCATGGCTGTTTCTATCTGGCTGTGTGAATTTGCAGCCTTTGTGTGTGTGAATGTGGTGGAATGTGTGTGATGTGTCGTGGATGGGGAAATGCAGTCGCAACTGTCCCCCAAGGCAGGTTACACTTTAGCATTTGTTCCAATCTGAAGACCACATGATTCTGCGGCAGTTTTGTGTGTGTGTGCATATATATATATATATATATATATATATATATATATATATAATGTGCCAGAACTCACTGAGGGAATCCAATGTGAGTTCTTTGTCTGGAGCAAAGTTCTCCTGGGGACCCTAGATACCCCCTCCCCAAACTGGGTTCAAAGCATATTAAAACTGTAGAAATCTCCCACAGTTAGGAAAGGGGATCCACAATGATGATGGGGGCCACTGGGTTTTCAAGCTTCTTTATCC
Source organism: Pedetes capensis (assembly GCA_007922755.1). NCBI lineage: Eukaryota > Metazoa > Chordata > Mammalia > Rodentia > Pedetidae > Pedetes > Pedetes capensis. The sequence goes on from VMDO01008890.1 coordinate 31,588, forward strand.
AGCAACGGGCAGTTTCTCTAGACCAAGGAGAAAGGATCACAGCTGTAGCATGTTTTACTCCTCTCTCCATGCTTCATCTGGAGACTCTATGCCCCATAGTGTTCCTGCTGCTCACTTACTGAGTTCCACACTTCCTTGCTCATTCTCCTTGAAGGGTGGCATTCATTCATTTTCTTGGTTATTCCCTGTGGAGGAGTTGAGGACTCAGCATGAATATTTCTACATTTTGGATTTTCCCATGTGAGAAATTTCTTAATTATTAAGGAGAACCCTCCAGGGGTCTTGCTCCTCCTAATGCAAATCAATCCCCACTTGTCTGTCACTTTGTCGTGCTGTGGGGGTTTACCAGTTGCTGTGATGCTGAAAGCTATGCCACAGGTATTTCAGATACCAGCAGGGTCACCCTTCCTGGACAGGATTCAGCTGAGCACCCAGGCTAAGACAAACCAGGGATCAGTCATAGAAGTGCAATCAGAGTTCTCTTTGGAAGCCAGAGTGTCTAGACTGCATCTTACATATTTTGGATATATTGTCAATCAGAACTAGCCTCTGAAGAAGGACATCACTTTGGGGATAGTGGTGGGTTAATGACCAAAAGGAAGACACTCAACTAAACAGATGACACAGTGTCTGCAACAATGCTCTTAAACATAAGAAAAGATTGTGTGCATAGTACAATGTTGGGTAATGTTTCAATCTGTTGTACATAGGGTCACTATGAGTAGGACTTGACTACACCTAATAACAACACAAACCGAAGATTATCTGTTCATTGGTAATTGCCAGTCAGAAATCAATTTCTGACATGTAGTGGTAGAAAGAGATGGAATCTGGATTCCAGAAATGATCACATCAGTCTGGTGTTTGTTGCTTTGGCAGTTCTTGAGAATTGATCCAATACCCCAGGAGCTGTAAAAAAAGAAAAGAAAAATGAAGACATAATCAGCAATAACCATTCAGTACATACTGGTGACTAGAACAATATAAATACTTATGTAAAACAATATTTTTCAAGGGATATATATTCTGCCGAGAAGATAATCAGTGGTGAAAGAAGAATTGGAATCCATACATTCAACATCATTGTTTTGTTTTCTTTTCTTTTTTAGGAAGGCCTAGTTGTTGTTTGCTGTTAACTTGCCATCCAGTCAGGTCGTACTCATGGCGAATGAAATACTCCCTGACAATGGGCCATGCCTGGCGTTATTGTCAGTGCTTCTCTGGTCTTCATAGGGTTTATGATGGCTGATTGTTTTGGGAGTGGGTTGCCAAGCCCTTCTCCCAAGCCCATAACCCCTTGTATTCCCAGGTGGTTTCCCATCCAAGTACTAACCAGGCCTGATCTTCCTTAGTTTCTGAGATCAGATGCCATGGCTGTTTGCCTGTATAAGGCCTGTTAAGTATAAAAGGAATATTCCAGACGAGTGCACCGCTGGATGGCCTCCCCTGACTTAAAGTTACCTAAACTGCCAGCCATGAACACAGTCATTAGTTCAACCCAACTGACAGTCCTCCCCATCGGCTCCTCTGTAATCTGTTTTGGTCATCTCTGGTGAGTTTATAGGTGATACTTTTCTTGCATTGCACACTAATCTCTTTCACACATTGCTGACATGGAGAAAGTCAGGGAAAGGGCTTGAGGTGAGTGATATTTCACAGATCACCTACTCAGTTCCAGGACAAATCAAGCAAGGTCAAGGCTGACTTCCCTCAGGACTGATCATCACACATCGTAGCTTTTTTAAAGTAAGACAAGGACAATGTCCTCCCTACCTCTCCTTACCGGGCTAAAGTTCCAAGATAAGTTAAGGATGGAAGCTACCTTGGGTTGTCTGGTATGAAGACATGCAATTGGAGCGCAAAGAGATCAGTCTTCTGCTCCTGCTTAAAAAGGGAGCTGCCCATCTTCCTTAGCTCAGAGCTGGAGCAACTCCAGAGCCTCCCCCAAGATGCTAGAGGTCCTGCTCACAGTGTCCCTTCTGGCCCTGAGCTCAGCTCAGAGCTCAAGAGAAGGTAGAAGGAAATGGGGGATAGGAGAGGACTCTGCTGGGGGATTAGGGATGTGATGGAAATGTAGAGGAGGGGAAGGGAGGGAAGGACGTGAGAAGCAAGTATGGGCTGCAGAGTTCTTAGGACAAGGGCCAAATCGATTATATCGCCAGCACACATCAAGGTCTTTGACTTTATTTAGTGTAAAATTGGAGCATCATAAACATTTCAATCAGAGGAGTGACAAGGGAAGGTTGGAATCTGTGAAAAGATCTCTCTGTGCTTCAAGGATGCAGCAAAAGATGGCACATCACAGGTGGAAGCCCAGGTGTGAGGACTTTTTCATAGGACAGTAGACAGTGGTGCCCCTCACTTTATTGTATAGTGGAGGAGGGCAGTTGAAGGAGACAGAAACACGTCATAAGGGAGTCGAAGGGATCCTCCTTCTGCACATAAAGAGAAAGAAAAGGGCTCAGTTTACACAGCCTATCCACACCCCACTCAATATTCTGAGGTGCTACAAGTCATACAGGTGACATTGCACCCACATGTGTGGTCCCAGTTTCCCCTCTTGAGAAAACCTGCGAATATAAGCAATGGACTTAATGTTGAAAAAGGGTAAAAATTACTAAAATGTGATGCTGAAATGCCCAGTATATTAACAACTATTACCAGTAAGGGTGAAGGACCAGGTAGCCCACTCCCACAAAACAATCAGCCATTGAAAACCCTATGCATAGTAGAGAAACACTAACAATACTGTTCCCCTGTTGTAGGTAGGGTCACTATGAGTCAGACACCGACTGGAGGCACTAACAACAACAACAACAACAAAAAAAAAATTTAGCAGTATGTTTTAAGGAATTCGATGAAGGACAAAAAAGTGGGGTTTTTTGGTTTGTTTTTGGTGGGGTTTTTTTTGTTTGTTTGTTTATTTTTGGTTTGGTTGGTTTGGTTGTTTCAGAGCAGGTGGGTGAGACAAAGAATAATAAGACCCCTGCCACCCTCTCCATCCCTCCCCTTCTGGAACAACTTTTCAGAGAGTGGCTAATAAGGTCATACTGAGCTTGTACAGGCTGTGGGTGGAAGCCACATTCCCTGCAAGACACTGGTGAGCCTTGAAAGACACGGACTAACTTTTCACTTCACCCTCTGCTTTATTTCCTAGAGTTCAGCTATGAAGATTTTTTCCTCCCTAATATCAGGTAAAGCCAAGTTCAGCCTCAATCTTTCGCTCCTTCTTCAGGAGTTTGTCAGTTTTCTAAGTCACGTTATTAACATTTTATTTGTCCCAGTGAATATATGTTAGTTCCCCCAATCATATAGACAAGTCTTCCTTACCCTCGATTCTGAGGACCATGAGAAGTGCTACCAACTTCATAATATGGAAGCCTGCCTACCGTGACAACAGCAGTTTCCCTGTCTCCATATGCAGAAATGACCGCTGACAGAGGACCCACAAATTCAAAATGTAGAAATGATGGCTCCTCCCTTGTGCTGAGAGTCACTCAACTGCCTCCTCTTCACCAGCATTCCTGTCTAGATTTACATGGCTTCATGGTGAAATGCTCATAAATAGGTGCCTGTGTCCCTGTTCTCTGTGCTTCTCCATTCAGCTGTGTCAATGTAGCTGGTCATTCTTCACAGGTGGTCAGAGCATCCTGGGTGGATCATCTTTTTTGTCTTTCTCTTCTCTGTCTTAGTCTTCATGTATGTGGGTCTAGAGAGATATTCACCTAGCTCTAGTTCAATACAGGGCTCATGTGCTGAGATTTGGACTCCCAGGCAGTTCATTGTCACTGAGTCCCAAAGTATAACCAGCAATACACCTGATGTTCATAATTGTTTCCCTTGCTTCCCTTCTGGCTTTTTTTTTTTTTTTTGAAAATATCAGGAAAAATATTTGTGCCTGGATCATAGATATGAGTGGTCCCATACCATCAGTATATGTATTACAAAGTGCCCATCATATCCAGGCAGTGGATGTGAGGGAGGTTGGCAGTTGAGAAGCAGGTTCTAGAAATAGGGGCTGTCATAAGTTCAGAGAGGTAAACAGGGAGGAGCATCTTTCACCACTATGCTCATTGATTCTTGGGCCATTCCCACTCAGAGAATGAGGAACTAAGCCAGAGCTCAGAGAAGGAGCTGCAAAGGCCACCTCCTTGAGGATGCCCACCTAGGCCCCCTGCTGGTAGTGGATCCCAAGTTGAAGGTCGTCCTCAAGGACCACCTCCAGATGGAGGCAATCAGACACAACAAGATTTGTTGTTGTTAGGTGCCGTCGAGTCGGCATCCGACTCATAGCGACCCTCATAGGGTTTTCAATGGCAGACTGTTTCGGGATTGACTTGGGAGTGGATTGCCAGGTCCTTCTCCACAACAAGATTAGGAAGAAAATATTTAGAAAGAGAAGAGGAAAAGGAAGAGAAAGTGGGCTCTCAGTCAACTCTACTCACTGATATCAGCAATGAGCTGGAAACTGTCTGCCATATTAAATCATGCCTATCACCTTCCTTGTTTCTTTGTTTCAGTGAGTGAATGAGAAGAGAATGTCCTTCAGAAGGTAATGCCAAGGGAGCTGGACATGGTGGTGGTCTGCTGGGAATCCCAGACCTTGGGAGGCTAACAGAAGAGGATGGTGGGTTCCAGACCAGCCCGAGCTATATAGCAAGACCCTGTCACTGGAACAACACAATGACTACTGAATCTTCAGTACCTCAATAAAAACCAACCTTCAAATCCATGTCCCATGTGACCTGCTTCCTCCAACTAGGACCTATGTCCTAATGTTTCCACAGCCTTACAATATAGTGCCATCAACCAGGGACCAAGCCTTCCACACACGAACCTCCGGAGGAGATTTCATCTTCAAACCATAACACTAACGTTTGAAGTATATGTATTCCAGATATGTATGAGTTTACATAACAGGTTAGCATGATATGTATTTGTGCTTTTCAGTATGCACATGCAACCGTGTACATAATAAACTAAAGTGGTGAAAATTTGCCTTGAGGCTCTTTTTCCTTAGTAAATTGACACAATCCGTTCTTGAGTGGTGTGCACACTTGGGAGTGGGAACATGTGGATTCGCCCTTAGCTCTGCTGCTGACTGTGGGGTAATCACTTGAAAAACCAACAGTTGTAACTATCAGTTATGAAAACTCCTTTTTTCTCCCTTAATATATTTTAAGAGTTATTATAACAACACTTTACAGCCATAACTTACACAATTACTTATTACTTTATGTCAGAGACAAATATTGCGTGTTCATCCACATATTTTATAAAACAGGCAATAAGCCCCTCACTGTCATGAAGAGCTTATTTGGGAACACCTTGGGTTTGAGGATTCCTTACTCTGGCTCCATCAATTGTCTTATCTCAGGGCTTTTTTTCTAAATAGAAAAATGTCCCAAACCTCCATTGATCTCTTTAAACATAAAGATAAACTTGTTCTGCTTATCACTGTTTTTCCATTTTCTATAACTCATTACTTATAATTTAAGTAGGTTTTAGTCTAGAAGTTTATGATCAACCATAAGGATTATTTATAAATTGAGCCAGTGGAAACTGGAAGTGGAAGCAGATAGTCATGTATTTCTGTCTATCTAGGATGTAAAAAATATTTTTGTACCAAATCCAACTGATCAATTAAGAGTGGCTACCTGGAGAATGATAAGGTGGATCCAAAGCAGGGAAATTGTGTCATTTGTACCACGTAAACTGGAGGCCCTACTCTAAGTGGCAGTTAAAGTTATGGGCTTAGAAGAAGTCCCTTAGGAATAGTGTAGACACCAAGAGTGGTAGCCACTTTGAGATACCCTGATGTCACAAGGAAGAGCAAAGGATAAGGAACCCTACCCAGTTACAGTGTAATTAATTGTACAAAACTATTTAATTTATATCACATCTAGAAAATAGGATTGACCTATTTTTATTTCATCACTTTTAAAAAGTGGAGCCATTTCTTATCTGGGCACAGTGGTACATGCTATAATCTCAATAACTTATCAGGTGGAGGAAAGAGGATCTGAGTGTGAAGCCAGAGGCAGCCTGCATAACTTAGCAAGACTCTGTGTCATGATAAAACATAAAACAATGGGCTTATAATGTAGCTCAGTGGTGGAGCACTTGCAAAGCATGTGTGAGTCCCTGGGTTCAACTCCTCCAGTGTGGAAAAAAAATTTTTTTAAGTGGAGCCATTTCTTTTTTTTATTATTGGAAAATTTTAATGTACAACTTAATGTGTTTCATTCTGACATGCATTTCATTTCGACATTTCCACATAAGCATTTTGTTGTACATTGTGCAGATAAGTTCCCCCTTATCCTCTTGTGCACTTCTTCCCCTGTCCCATGCCCCCCACCAAAGACCTCTTTTCATTTGCATGTCTTTTTGTGGTAATATTTTTCTATATATCCTTGGATCCCAATTATGTTTAAGATCAAAACTTTCTGTAGTGAACTATCCTTTTACATTTCCAGTACTATTACATGAATTTTCTAGCCCATCCATATTATTACCATTCTTTGGTATTATTGGTGTTATTATAATTATTTCCAGAACTATTAAAGTTGGGCTGTTCACCCTGAGGTTGCCCCCTCCCCCATTCCTTACTCCTCCTTGTTCCTCCTCTCCTCCTTCTCCTCTCCCAGGATTGCCTCCTTTTGCTAGATCCCTCCCTCCTTCTTTTGGCTCCCCAAACTGTCCATTCTCTGCTCAGTCAACTTTAGCTTTTTATTATGTTCTGACTTCCATATAGGAATGTTTTCTTCTTTTAATTTTTGATTCATCTCCCACATATGAGTAAGAACATGTGGTATTTCTCTTTCCGGGCTTGTGTTTGTTCACTTAAAATATTTTTCTCCAATTCCATCCATTTTGCTGTGAATGATGTTATTTCATTTTTTTGATTGCTGAGAGGTATTCCATTGTGTATATGTACCATAGATTTTTTATCCATTCTTCTGTCGATGGGCACTTTAGTTGATTCCATATTCTTGCTATTGTGAAAAGTGCTGCATTGAATATGGAGATGCAGGTGTCTCTGTGATGATGTCTCTGTGATGATGACACATCTCCCTTTGTGTAAATTTCCAATAGTGTTATAGCTGGGTCATATGGTAGATCTATTTTTAGTTTTTTAGGATACCTCCATATTGATTTCCAAAGTGGTTGGACTAATTTCCAGCTCCACCAGCAGTGTGAGAGTGTTCCCTTTTCTCCCTAACCTCGGCAGCATTTGTTGTTATTTGTTTTATTGATCTTGGCCATTCTTACTGGTGTAAGTAGAATCTCAGAGTTGTTTTAATTTGCATTTCCCTAAAGGCTAAGGATACTGAATGTTTTTTCATGTGTTTCACGGCTTTATGGGCCTCTTCGTTTGAAGACTGTTCCGGTTCTTTTGCGCATTTGTGTATTGGGTTATTTGTTTCCTTAGGTATTTTTTTATTAAGTTCTTCATAAATTATGGTAATTAGACCTTTGTCTGATGTATAGGATGTGAAAATTTTTTCCCATTCAGTGGGGATTTCCTTGCCTCTGTTAATTGTTTCCTTTGCTGTGCAGAAGCTTTTTAATTTCATGTAATCCCATTTATCTATTCTTGTTGCAATTTCTTGAGGAATTGGAGTCCTATTAAGGAAATACTTTCCTATGCCTATGTGTTGTAGCATATTGCCTATCCTATCTTCTATTACTTTTAAAGTTTCTGGTTTTATGTTGAGGTCTTTTTTCCATTTTGAGTTGACTCTTGTGCATATTGAGAGATGTGGCTGGGTTTTGATTCTTCTGCCAGTTGAAATCCATGTTTCCCAGCACCATTCATTCAAAGGGCTATTCTTTTCCCAATTTACTTGCTTTGCTCCTTTGCTGAAAACTAGGTGGCTATAGGTGTGTTGAGGTATTTGTGGATCTTGTATTCTGTTAGTGCAGGCATTCCTTAACAGCTTTTATTTGTATCATTTTCCCCCACATAAGAAATCTCTTTCTATCTTACTGCTTTCAAGAATTTTTTCACTTTGTTGTTACACATTCGATCATGATGTATCTCAGAGTAGATTTCACTAACTTTATCTTTGTTGGTGGAATGAAGTCAACATTTTGGTCTCCTTCAAATTCATAAGTCAAAATCTCAAGCCCAAATGTGCCAATTTAGAAGTGGGGCTTCTCAGAAGTAATTAGAGTTAGATTACATCAGTCATGTGAGATTGTCATGTTGACCTAAGTAGCCTAAAACAGAGAAGGACACTGGGGGCACCCCCCTCCCCCTCTCCTTCTCTCTCTCTCCCTCTCTCTCCATCTCCTGTGAGGATGCAGTGAAAACAGGTGTGTTCATCTACTACACACAGGAGAGTTCCCATCAGAATTCAACCATGCCAGCATCCTTCTCTCAAATTTCCAGCCTCTAGACTGTGAGTAATAAATTTCTCCTGAATATAAGCCACCTGGCATTCTGTTACAGCAGCACAATAGATAATGATTGTTGGGCTTTGCATGCCTTAAAAATCTATTGATTTATGTCATTTGCCAAAATTGGGATGTTTTCACTCTCTATTTCTTGGAATTCTTTCTCAGGCCTATTATATGTCTCTTTTCCTGGGACTCAGCACCAGACAGAAGACAAAAGACCACTAGACCCAGGCTAGATCCTGTAAAAAACTGCCAGACTTGTCTGGCAACAGACAGAGATCCTCTTTCCAGTGGACAGACTTAAGTTTTGGACTGCATTATTTGTAGCCTTGGAGTTATTCTGAGGCACAACCAACCTCCAGACTGTGCAGTTCCCTGCAGCTCTGAGACTCAAGTGCAATCCTGCTTCATATCAGCCTGCCAAGGGTCTGCCTTTATTAACACTATTGCAACTTTGGGCAGCATATCATGCAACAATATTCCATTCACTAAGGGTAGGGCATAGCACTAGGTATGGTATTGGGATGTTTTCGCCCTATGCCAGTGACAGTGGTTGATCCTCTAAAACAAAGCTGGTATGAGGCAGAATCACACAGCCCCAGTCTATCAGTCTTCTAGTTCAACCCATGTGATCTGGAGATGGCTGAAGTAATCTTGACCCACAAATCTACCTAAGCAGCAGACACCCAATAAAGGGTGTTCTCTGGTTCTACTTAGTGCTGTCACTGGCATAGGGCATGGGCTTTTAGGATCTTTCCACTGTTAGATTTGACTATCCCACCCCTGAGCTCCAAGGCAAAGTACCATACCTAGTGCTATGCCCTACCCTTAGTGAATGGAATATTGTTGCATGATATGCTGCCCAAAGTTGCAATAGTGTTAATAAAGGCAGACCCTTGGCAGGCTGATATGAAGCAGGATTGCACTTGAGTCTCAGAGCTGCAGGGAACTGCACAGTCTGGAGGTTGGTTGTGCCTCAGAATAACTCCAAGGCTACAAATAATGCAGTCCAAAACTTAAGTCTGTCCACTGGAAAGAGGATCTCTGTCTGTTGCCAGACAAGTCTGGCAGTTTTTTACAGGATCTAGCCTGGGTCTAGTGGTCTTTTGTCTTCTGTCTGGTGCTGAGTCCCAGGAAAAGAGACATATAATAGGCCTGAGAAAGAATTCCAAGAAATAGAGAGTGAAAACATCCCAATTTTGGCAAATGACATAAATCAATAGATTTTTAAGGCATGCAAAGCCCAACAATCATTATCTATTGTGCTGCTGTAACAGAATGCCAGGTGGCTTATATTCAGGAGAAATTTATTACTCACAGTCTAGAGGCTGGAAATTTGAGAGAAGGATGCTGGCATGGTTGAATTCTGATGGGAACTCTCCTGTGTGTAGTAGATGAACACACCTGTTTTCACTGCATCCTCACAGGAGATGGAGAGAGAGGGAGAGAGAGAGAAGGAGAGGGGGAGGGGGGTGCCCCCAGTGTCCTTCTCTGTTTTAGGCTACTTAGGTCAACATGACAATCTCACATGACTGATGTAATCTAACTCTAATTACTTCTGAGAAGCCCCACTTCTAAATTGGCACATTTGGGCTTGAGATTTTGACTTATGAATTTGAAGGAGACCAAAATGTTGACTTCATTCCACCAACAAAGATAAAGTTAGTGAAATCTACTCTGAGATACATCATGATCGAATGTGTAACAACAAAGTGAAAAAATTCTTGAAAGCAGTAAGATAGAAAGAGATTTCTTATGTGGGGGAAAATGATACAAATAAAAGCTGTTAAGGAATGCCTGCACTAACAGAATACAAGATCCACAAATACCTCAACACACCTATAGCCACCTAGTTTTCAGCAAAGGAGCAAAGCAAGTAAATTGGGAAAAGAATAGCCCTTTGAATGAATGGTGCTGGGAAACATGGATTTCAACTGGCAGAAGAATCAAAACCCAGCCACATCTCTCAATATGCACAAGAGTCAACTCAAAATGGAAAAAAGACCTCAACATAAAACCAGAAACTTTAAAAGTAATAGAAGATAGGATAGGCAATATGCTACAACACATAGGCATAGGAAAGTATTTCCTTAATAGGACTCCAATTCCTCAAGAAATTGCAACAAGAATAGATAAATGGGATTACATGAAATTAAAAAGCTTCTGCACAGCAAAGGAAACAATTAACAGAGGCAAGGAAATCCCCACTGAATGGGAAAAAATTTTCACATCCTATACATCAGACAAAGGTCTAATTACCATAATTTATGAAGAACTTAATAAAAAAATACCTAAGGAAACAAATAACCCAATACACAAATGCGCAAAAGAACCGGAACAGTCTTCAAACGAAGAGGCCCATAAAGCCGTGAAACACATGAAAAAACATTCAGTATCCTTAGCCTTTAGGGAAATGCAAATTAAAACAACTCTGAGATTCTACTTACACCAGTAAGAATGGCCAAGATCAATAAAACAAATAACAACAAATGCTGCCGAGGTTAGGGAGAAAAGGGAACACTCTCACACTGCTGGTGGAGCTGGAAATTAGTCCAACCACTTTGGAAATCAATATGGAGGTATCCTAAAAAACTAAAAATAGATCTACCATATGACCCAGCTATAACACTATTGGAAATTTACACAAAGGGAGATGTGTCATCATCACAGAGACATCATCACAGAGACACCTGCATCTCCATATTCAATGCAGCACTTTTCACAATAGCAAGAATATGGAATCAACTAAAGTGCCCATCGACAGAAGAATGGATAAAAAATCTATGGTACATATACACAATGGAATACCTCTCAGCAATCAAAAAAATGAAATAACATCATTCACAGCAAAATGGATGGAATTGGAGAAAAATATTTTAAGTGAACAAACACAAGCCCGGAAAGAGAAATACCACATGTTCTTACTCATATGTGGGAGATGAATCAAAAATTAAAAGAAGAAAACATTCCTATATGGAAGTCAGAACATAATAAAAAGCTAAAGTTGACTGAGCAGAGAATGGACAGTTTGGGGAGCCAAAAGAAGGAGGGAGGGATCTAGCAAAAGGAGGCAATCCTGGGAGAGGAGAAGGAGGAGAGGAGGAACAAGGAGGAGTAAGGAATGGGGGAGGGGGCAACCTCAGGGTGAACAGCCCAACTTTAATAGTTCTGGAAATAATTATAATAACACCAATAATACCAAAGAATGGTAATAATATGGATGGGCTAGAAAATTCATGTAATAGTACTGGAAATGTAAAAGGATAGTTCACTACAGAAAGTTTTGATCTTAAACATAATTGGGATCCAAGGATATATAGAAAAATATTACCACAAAAAGACATGCAAATGAAAAGAGGTCTTTGGTGGGGGGCATGGGACAGGGGAAGAAGTGCACAAGAGGATAAGGGGGAACTTATCTGCACAATGTACAACAAAATGCTTATGTGGAAATGTCGAAATGAAATGCATGTCAGAATGAAACACATTAAGTTGTACATTAAAATTTTCCAATAATAAAAAAAAGAAATGGCTCCACTTAAAAAAATTTTTTTTCCACACTGGAGGAGTTGAACCCAGGGACTCACACATGCTTTGCAAGTGCTCCACCACTGAGCTACATTATAAGCCCATTGTTTTATGTTTTATCATGACACAGAGTCTTGCTAAGTTATGCAGGCTGCCTCTGGCTTCACACTCAGATCCTCTTTCCTCCACCTGATAAGTTATTGAGATTATAGCATGTACCACTGTGCCCAGATAAGAAATGGCTCCACTTTTTAAAAGTGATGAAATAAAAATAGGTCAATCCTATTTTCTAGATGTGATATAAATTAAATAGTTTTGTACAATTAATTACACTGTAACTGGGTAGGGTTCCTTATCCTTTGCTCTTCCTTGTGACATCAGGGTATCTCAAAGTGGCTACCACTCTTGGTGTCTACACTATTCCTAAGGGACTTCTTCTAAGCCCATAACTTTAACTGCCACTTAGAGTAGGGCCTCCAGTTTACGTGGTACAAATGACACAATTTCCCTGCTTTGGATCCACCTTATCATTCTCCAGGTAGCCACTCTTAATTGATCAGTTGGATTTGGTACAAAAATATTTTTTACATCCTAGATAGACAGAAATACATGACTATCTGCTTCCACTTCCAGTTTCCACTGGCTCAATTTATAAATAATCCTTATGGTTGATCATAAACTTCTAGACTAAAACCTACTTAAATTATAAGTAATGAGTTATAGAAAATGGAAAAACAGTGATAAGCAGAACAAGTTTATCTTTATGTTTAAAGAGATCAATGGAGGTTTGGGACATTTTTCTATTTAGAAAAAAAGCCCTGAGATAAGACAATTGATGGAGCCAGAGTAAGGAATCCTCAAACCCAAGGTGTTCCCAAATAAGCTCTTCATGACAGTGAGGGGCTTATTGCCTGTTTTATAAAATATGTGGATGAACACGCAATATTTGTCTCTGACATAAAGTAATAAGTAATTGTGTAAGTTATGGCTGTAAAGTGTTGTTATAATAACTCTTAAAATATATTAAGGGAGAAAAAAGGAGTTTTCATAACTGATAGTTACAACTGTTGGTTTTTCAAGTGATTACCCCACAGTCAGCAGCAGAGCTAAGGGCGAATCCACATGTTCCCACTCCCAAGTGTGCACACCACTCAAGAACGGATTGTGTCAATTTACTAAGGAAAAAGAGCCTCAAGGCAAATTTTCACCACTTTAGTTTATTATGTACACGGTTGCATGTGCATACTGAAAAGCACAAATACATATCATGCTAACCTGTTATGTAAACTCATACATATCTGGAATACATATACTTCAAACGTTAGTGTTATGGTTTGAAGATGAAATCTCCTCCGGAGGTTCGTGTGTGGAAGGCTTGGTCCCTGGTTGATGGCACTATATTGTAAGGCTGTGGAAACATTAGGACATAGGTCCTAGTTGGAGGAAGCAGGTCACATGGGACATGGATTTGAAGGTTGGTTTTTATTGAGGTACTGAAGATTCAGTAGTCATTGTGTTGTTCCAGTGACAGGGTCTTGCTATATAGCTCGGGCTGGTCTGGAACCCACCATCCTCTTCTGTTAGCCTCCCAAGGTCTGGGATTCCCAGCAGACCACCACCATGTCCAGCTCCCTTGGCATTACCTTCTGAAGGACATTCTCTTCTCATTCACTCACTGAAACAAAGAAACAAGGAAGGTGATAGGCATGATTTAATATGGCAGACAGTTTCCAGCTCATTGCTGATATCAGTGAGTAGAGTTGACTGAGAGCCCACTTTCTCTTCCTTTTCCTCTTCTCTTTCTAAATATTTTCTTCCTAATCTTGTTGTGGAGAAGGACCTGGCAATCCACTCCCAAGTCAATCCCGAAACAGTCTGCCATTGAAAACCCTATGAGGGTCGCTATGAGTCGGATGCCGACTCGACGGCACCTAACAACAACAAATCTTGTTGTGTCTGATTGCCTCCATCTGGAGGTGGTCCTTGAGGACGACCTTCAACTTGGGATCCACTACCAGCAGGGGGCCTAGGTGGGCATCCTCAAGGAGGTGGCCTTTGCAGCTCCTTCTCTGAGCTCTGGCTTAGTTCCTCATTCTCTGAGTGGGAATGGCCCAAGAATCAATGAGCATAGTGGTGAAAGATGCTCCTCCCTGTTTACCTCTCTGAACTTATGACAGCCCCTATTTCTAGAACCTGCTTCTCAACTGCCAACCTCCCTCACATCCACTGCCTGGATATGATGGGCACTTTGTAATACATATACTGATGGTATGGGACCACTCATATCTATGATCCAGGCACAAATATTTTTCCTGATATTTTCAAAAAAAAAAAAAAAAGCCAGAAGGGAAGCAAGGGAAACAATTATGAACATCAGGTGTATTGCTGGTTATACTTTGGGACTCAGTGACAATGAACTGCCTGGGAGTCCAAATCTCAGCACATGAGCCCTGTATTGAACTAGAGCTAGGTGAATATCTCTCTAGACCCACATACATGAAGACTAAGACAGAGAAGAGAAAGACAAAAAAGATGATCCACCCAGGATGCTCTGACCACCTGTGAAGAATGACCAGCTACATTGACACAGCTGAATGGAGAAGCACAGAGAACAGGGACACAGGCACCTATTTATGAGCATTTCACCATGAAGCCATGTAAATCTAGACAGGAATGCTGGTGAAGAGGAGGCAGTTGAGTGACTCTCAGCACAAGGGAGGAGCCATCATTTCTACATTTTGAATTTGTGGGTCCTCTGTCAGCGGTCATTTCTGCATATGGAGACAGGGAAACTGCTGTTGTCACGGTAGGCAGGCTTCCATATTATGAAGTTGGTAGCACTTCTCATGGTCCTCAGAATCGAGGGTAAGGAAGACTTGTCTATATGATTGGGGGAACTAACATATATTCACTGGGACAAATAAAATGTTAATAACGTGACTTAGAAAACTGACAAACTCCTGAAGAAGGAGCGAAAGATTGAGGCTGAACTTGGCTTTACCTGATATTAGGGAGGAAAAAATCTTCATAGCTGAACTCTAGGAAATAAAGCAGAGGGTGAAGTGAAAAGTTAGTCCGTGTCTTTCAAGGCTCACCAGTGTCTTGCAGGGAATGTGGCTTCCACCCACAGCCTGTACAAGCTCAGTATGACCTTATTAGCCACTCTCTGAAAAGTTGTTCCAGAAGGGGAGGGATGGAGAGGGTGGCAGGGGTCTTATTATTCTTTGTCTCACCCACCTGCTCTGAAACAACCAAACCAACCAAACCAAAAATAAACAAACAAACAAAAAAAACCCCACCAAAAACAAACCAAAAAACCCCACTTTTTTGTCCTTCATCGAATTCCTTAAAACATACTGCTAAATTTTTTTTTTGTTGTTGTTGTTGTTGTTAGTGCCTCCAGTCGGTGTCTGACTCATAGTGACCCTACCTACAACAGGGGAACAGTATTGTTAGTGTTTCTCTACTATGCATAGGGTTTTCAATGGCTGATTGTTTTGTGGGAGTGGGCTACCTGGTCCTTCACCCTTACTGGTAATAGTTGTTAATATACTGGGCATTTCAGCATCACATTTTAGTAATTTTTACCCTTTTTCAACATTAAGTCCATTGCTTATATTCGCAGGTTTTCTCAAGAGGGGAAACTGGGACCACACATGTGGGTGCAATGTCACCTGTATGACTTGTAGCACCTCAGAATATTGAGTGGGGTGTGGATAGGCTGTGTAAACTGAGCCCTTTTCTTTCTCTTTATGTGCAGAAGGAGGATCCCTTCGACTCCCTTATGACGTGTTTCTGTCTCCTTCAACTGCCCTCCTCCACTATACAATAAAGTGAGGGGCACCACTGTCTACTGTCCTATGAAAAAGTCCTCACACCTGGGCTTCCACCTGTGATGTGCCATCTTTTGCTGCATCCTTGAAGCACAGAGAGATCTTTTCACAGATTCCAACCTTCCCTTGTCACTCCTCTGATTGAAATGTTTATGATGCTCCAATTTTACACTAAATAAAGTCAAAGACCTTGATGTGTGCTGGCGATATAATCGATTTGGCCCTTGTCCTAAGAACTCTGCAGCCCATACTTGCTTCTCACGTCCTTCCCTCCCTTCCCCTCCTCTACATTTCCATCACATCCCTAATCCCCCAGCAGAGTCCTCTCCTATCCCCCATTTCCTTCTACCTTCTCTTGAGCTCTGAGCTGAGCTCAGGGCCAGAAGGGACACTGTGAGCAGGACCTCTAGCATCTTGGGGGAGGCTCTGGAGTTGCTCCAGCTCTGAGCTAAGGAAGATGGGCAGCTCCCTTTTTAAGCAGGAGCAGAAGACTGATCTCTTTGCGCTCCAATTGCATGTCTTCATACCAGACAACCCAAGGTAGCTTCCATCCTTAACTTATCTTGGAACTTTAGCCCGGTAAGGAGAGGTAGGGAGGACATTGTCCTTGTCTTACTTTAAAAAAGCTACGATGTGTGATGATCAGTCCTGAGGGAAGTCAGCCTTGACCTTGCTTGATTTGTCCTGGAACTGAGTAGGTGATCTGTGAAATATCACTCACCTCAAGCCCTTTCCCTGACTTTCTCCATGTCAGCAATGTGTGAAAGAGATTAGTGTGCAATGCAAGAAAAGTATCACCTATAAACTCACCAGAGATGACCAAAACAGATTACAGAGGAGCCGATGGGGAGGACTGTCAGTTGGGTTGAACTAATGACTGTGTTCATGGCTGGCAGTTTAGGTAACTTTAAGTCAGGGGAGGCCATCCAGCGGTGCACTCGTCTGGAATATTCCTTTTATACTTAACAGGCCTTATACAGGCAAACAGCCATGGCATCTGATCTCAGAAACTAAGGAAGATCAGGCCTGGTTAGTACTTGGATGGGAAACCACCTGGGAATACAAGGGGTTATGGGCTTGGGAGAAGGGCTTGGCAACCCACTCCCAAAACAATCAGCCATCATAAACCCTATGAAGACCAGAGAAGCACTGACAATAACGCCAGGCATGGCCCATTGTCAGGGAGTATTTCATTCGCCATGAGTACGACCTGACTGGATGGCAAGTTAACAGCAAACAACAACTAGGCCTTCCTAAAAAAGAAAAGAAAACAAAACAATGATGTTGAATGTATGGATTCCAATTCTTCTTTCACCACTGATTATCTTCTCGGCAGAATATATATCCCTTGAAAAATATTGTTTTACATAAGTATTTATATTGTTCTAGTCACCAGTATGTACTGAATGGTTATTGCTGATTATGTCTTCATTTTTCTTTTCTTTTTTTACAGCTCCTGGGGTATTGGATCAATTCTCAAGAACTGCCAAAGCAACAAACACCAGACTGATGTGATCATTTCTGGAATCCAGATTCCATCTCTTTCTACCACTACATGTCAGAAATTGATTTCTGACTGGCAATTACCAATGAACAGATAATCTTCGGTTTGTGTTGTTATTAGGTGTAGTCAAGTCCTACTCATAGTGACCCTATGTACAACAGATTGAAACATTACCCAACATTGTACTATGCACACAATCTTTTCTTATGTTTAAGAGCATTGTTGCAGACACTGTGTCATCTGTTTAGTTGAGTGTCTTCCTTTTGGTCATTAACCCACCACTATCCCCAAAGTGATGTCCTTCTTCAGAGGCTAGTTCTGATTGACAATATATCCAAAATATGTAAGATGCAGTCTAGACACTCTGGCTTCCAAAGAGAACTCTGATTGCACTTCTATGACTGATCCCTGGTTTGTCTTAGCCTGGGTGCTCAGCTGAATCCTGTCCAGGAAGGGTGACCCTGCTGGTATCTGAAATACCTGTGGCATAGCTTTCAGCATCACAGCAACTGGTAAACCCCCACAGCACGACAAAGTGACAGACAAGTGGGGATTGATTTGCATTAGGAGGAGCAAGACCCCTGGAGGGTTCTCCTTAATAATTAAGAAATTTCTCACATGGGAAAATCCAAAATGTAGAAATATTCATGCTGAGTCCTCAACTCCTCCACAGGGAATAACCAAGAAAATGAATGAATGCCACCCTTCAAGGAGAATGAGCAAGGAAGTGTGGAACTCAGTAAGTGAGCAGCAGGAACACTATGGGGCATAGAGTCTCCAGATGAAGCATGGAGAGAGGAGTAAAACATGCTACAGCTGTGATCCTTTCTCCTTGGTCTAGAGAAACTGCCCGTTGCTGGATAAAGAAGCTTGAAAACCCAGTGGCCCCCATCATCATTGTGGATCCCCTTTCCTAACTGTGGGAGATTTCTACAGTTTTAATATGCTTTGAACCCAGTTTGGGGAGGGGGTATCTAGGGTCCCCAGGAGAACTTTGCTCCAGACAAAGAACTCACATTGGATTCCCTCAGTGAGTTCTGGCACATTATATATATATATATATATATATATATATATATATATATATGCACACACACACAAAACTGCCGCAGAATCATGTGGTCTTCAGATTGGAACAAATGCTAAAGTGTAACCTGCCTTGGGGGACAGTTGCGACTGCATTTCCCCATCCACGACACATCACACACATTCCACCACATTCACACACACAAAGGCTGCAAATTCACACAGCCAGATAGAAACAGCCATGCGACTGTGGCCCTAACAACCGAGCCCAAGTACCATCCTGCTTTCTAGAAAACAGCTCGCCTAGCAGAGAAGGGAGAAAATATAAGGGACAAATTCTCCCGGAAAATATAACCATTGCAAACACAAACACACTCAAACATATAAAGCAAATATTATCGGATCTGAATGGAGGAAAAGAGATATTGGTGGCTGATTTTAGCCAGATTTATAATGAGAGTTAGGAGCAAAGAGAAGCAGAGGAGAAAAAGACCACAAGACTGGAGTCTTTATTTGCTCACTCTGAGTGCCCCTTTCTCCTCACCCCCAATTCCTCTCATGCTTTCTTCTTATGTCTTGGTAGAAGCCTCCATGACTCCATACCTCTTGCATTCTATATTCCTGCAAAACCAGTATCGTGTGGATTATGCCAAGGTCTGCACCTGGTGTGGGCTATACCTGAGTCCACTTGAGATGTGGTTGCAGGGGCTTCTACGTGCCATCTTGCTTGTACATGAAATGATTCCCAAGGTGGCCTTGTGCAAACAGAGTGCCCTGGGGCTGTCTTCCAAAAGACTCTGCCCCAGAAAGTGCTTGAAACAAATTTTTATTTTCATACATTTTCGCTTGTTAAGAGTGGGGGATCTTGCCAATTCCTGGGGTGTCATCCAGGCATCTTATTGTCCCAACCCAAAGGGCTTGCCCTTTTATAATGGTGCTGATCTCTTTTGCAATTTTACTCTATTGGGAGCACCTTTAAATGTGTTCCTTTTCTGGCCAAGCAAAGTTTTCTCAATTTTTCTCCTCTGCTCTCTTTGCTCCTGATTCTCATTATAAGTCTGGCTAAAATCAGCCAGCAGTATCTCTTCTGCTGCCAGAGCACTGGCTGTCTTCAAATTTTCTCTGCTAGTTTACCTAGTTCATTACCTTCAACCACAGCCTGCCACCACATCTTAGCACATGGATTAAAGGAAGTCAAATTCTTTGGCATGGTATGATACCTGTGGCTTCTAGTCCAATGCCCAATAAGTCCTTATTTCCATCTGAAATCTTTTAAACATATCTTTTTCTGTCCACATTTTGATCTGAATTCTGATTTTGTAGGTCTCATCAGAATCACCCATTAAGCTCTGCTTTTGCCATTCTTGATTTTTCTGCTTTGCTCTTCTCTCTTCCCCCGCCCCCAAACTTTCTACTGCACACCAATTCTAATTGCTCTTCCATATCATCTCTGGTACAGCAGTAACCGTCCCACTTCACAGTACCAATTTTCTGAGAGTCAGCATTCCATTACTGTAACAAAATATCTGAGACAATCAGCTTGAAAAGAGAAAAGATTTCCTTTGGCTCACATTTAGTCCATGGCTAGTTGCTTCCATTGCTTTTGTGCCCAGGCAAGATAGTGCCTCACAGTGAGATCACATGATGGAAGAAACTCATTCACCTCAAGTCTGAAAATAATAGAAAAGAGGAAAAAAGTGATGAGATCCCAATATCCACTTCAAGGGCACGGTCCCAGTAACCAGAAGGCCTCCCACTAAGATCCACCTTTTACAGGTGCCACACCTCCCAGTAGCACAAAGCTGGGTACTAAGCCTTTGACACATGGGCGTTTGAGGGAAATTTAAGATTCGTGTTGTAGCAGAACCAAACCTTAGCACTACAAAAAACCACAAGCACTGTGAGAACAAATAATAAGGGAGCTGAAAGAAACAAAAATATACCAAACATTCAGAAAATGATTCACAAAATGGCAAGAGTAAGTTCTTACCTATCAATAATAATTTTGTATATAAAGGAATTAAATTCTGTAATCAAAAATGAAGACTGGGCAATTGGATAAAGATAATATCTAACACTGTGCTACCTATTAGAAACTCTACGACGAGTAAAGACACACAAAAACTAAAAATAATGAAAGGATAGAAAAAGTTACTCCTGACAAGGAAACCAAAAGGCAACCAGCTATACTTACATCAGGTAAACAGATTTCAAGTCAAAATCTGTATAAAAAAGACAAAGAAGGACTTTATATAATGATAAAGGGACAAATTCTGCAGGAAAATATGACAATTGTAAACACAAACACACTCAATAAGGTTACACGCAAACATATAAAGCAAATATTAATGGACCTGGATGGAGAAAAAAATGCAATTACAGTAACTCGTAGAGTCTTTAACACTTCATTTTCAACAGTGGATAAATCATCCATAGTGAAAAAAAAAAAACAAACAAAAAAGAAAGAAACAGCGGGGCTGTTTTCTACTATACACAAAAGGAATTTAAGAAATATATGGAGGTTCACCCAACATCTGAAGAAGACACTTTCTTCTCCTTATCACATGGAACTTTTCCAACCATAGACTACATATTAGGTCTCAGACTATGTCTCAATAAATTGTTAAAGGTTAAAATAGCATATTGCATCTGCTGTCATTATAGTGAAGCAAAACTAGATATCAACAACAAGGACAATGGAAACCACACACATACACAGAAACTGAACAATATGATCACAATGACAAATAGGTCGCTGAAGAAATTAAAAGGAAAATAAAGCAACCTGGAGAAAAATTGAAAGGAAAACACAACATATGAATGCCATGGGATACAGTAAAAGCAGTACACAGAGGACAATTTATAGCAATGAATTCATGCATCACAAGTTAGAATTATTGCAAATAAATAACCTAAAATGCATTACAAGCATCTAGCCAAGCAAGCATAAACCAAACCAAAAAATTGAAGATGGAAAAACGATAAAAACCAGGACAAAAATAAACAAAACTGACACAAAAACAATGCAAAAGGTCAAGGAATGAAAAGCTAGTTCATTGAAAAGACAAACAAATAGGTAAACCACTAGGTAGACTAACACAGGGATAAAAAACTCAAACAAATAAAATTACTGGTGAAAAAGAATACGTTAGCACAGATACTACAAAAAAAAAAAAGTAATAAGACACTACTATGAAAATGTATGCAATAACTAATTGGAAAGCCTAGAAACAGCAGGTAAATTCCTGGACACATAAACCTTGCAGGTCACTTCAAGAGAAACTAAAAATTTAAATAGATCATTAATGAGTAAGGTCATTAAAGGAATAATTAGAAATCTTCCATCAAAGAAGAATCCATGACTTCATGGCTTCATTGCTGAGTTCTACAAAACATTTTTAAAAGAACTACTTTAATTTTTACGCCAAATTTTTCAAAAAATGTAAGCCAGGTACTTCACCAAATTCACTTGATGAGGCCAGCATTATTTGGGTTGACAAAACCACACAAGCATACAACAAACAAACAAAAATACAGAGAAATATCCAGAAGGAATAGGGATGCAGAATCCTCATGAAAATAATGGCAAGCCAAGTGCAATAGCACAGAAAAAAACAAATGGTTCACATTATGCACCCTGATCAGGTGGTACTGACTTCAGGGATGCAAGGACCTTTCAATATATGCAAATCAATAAATATAACACATTATATCAGCAGAATTTGAAGAATAATTATGAAATCATCTTAATAGACTCAAGTAAAACCATTCAATCAGATTCACCACCTCTTCCTGATAAAAACTCTCAGCCAACTAGGTGTAGAAGGAACATACTTCAATAAAGTTTATATAGGACCTGAACATAGCCAAGATCATACCCAATGGGGAAAAGTTGAAAGCGTTTTCTCCATGACCTAGAACCAGACAAGGATGTCCACTTTTACCATTGCTATTGAACATACCATTGGAAATCTTAGCCAGGAATATTAGGTAAGAGAAAGTTGGGATATCAAAATTGAAAAAGAGCAAGTTAAAATATTCCTGTTTGCAGATGACATGACTGTACATAAAACTGTTAAAACTGAAATAGAAAACACATAGAATACAGTATCAGCACACACAACATACCCATAAAGTACACCATGTTTTTACATCAATAATGAGCTTTTTGAAAAGGAGTGAAGAAAACAATTCCATTCATAATCACTACAAATAATGTAATAAAATATCAAGGATACTTTATGTAACCAAGAGAAGGAAAGAACTCCACAATGAAAAGTGTAAAATACTAGTGAAAGTATTGAAGAGGACTCCCACAGTGGAAATGCATCCCAGGTTCACAGATGAGAAAAATTAATATCATTAAATGTCCACACTACCCACAGCCATCAACAGACAGCAATCTCAGACAAAGTATATTCCCAAAATAAACTTATAACAACAGCTCTACAATTCACATAAACAACAAATTCCTCTTCCTTTAAGAGTCAGGAATTCCTGAGTGAAAGGACTAATGGTAGAGGCATCATAATAAAAGCATATTTCAAACAAATTACAACCAAAACAACATGGTAGTTAACATAAAATTGATACATACACAAAGGAATAATAAAAGAAACCCAGAAATCAATCCATGAATTTACAGACAACTTATTTTGGACAAAGGTATCAAGAACATACATTGGAGTAAGGACAATATTTCAATAAATGATGCTGAGGAAACTAGACATACATAGGCAGAAGAATGAAATTAGAGCCCTAACTTTCACCTTATACAAAAATTGACACAAAATGATTAAGACTCTAAATGTAAGATCTGAAAATATGAAGGTACAAGGGGAATTAATAGGCAAGACACTTGAAGACATTGGTATAGGTAAAGAAGCTTCTTCACAGTCAACTTAATCAATAGAGTAAAGAAGGAAAATGGAAGAAAATATGGGCAAACTATTTATCCAATGAGGGATCAATACCCCGAATATATAAGGAACTCAAAAACCTCAGCACCAAAAAATAAATATTCAAAAAACGGGAAATGATCCAATGAAGCCTTTTGGAAAGAAGACATATGAAGTCTAACAAGCACATGCAAACATTTTTAATATCACTAAACATCAGAGAAGTAAAAACAAAAACCAGAAAAATATATCATACTACATTGTGTTTTCCCCTTTTTGTTGGTCATTGAGTAATATTCCTTTGGGTGGATTCCTGTACAGAATCAAGAACTGAGACTTGATGTTGCACTCCTATTTTCTACCTTTTAACCCAGGAAGTATGATGTTCTTGGTGATGTTAGGTACTGTCCGACTCAGAGTGACCCTATGTGCAACAGAATGAAACAGTCCCTGACAGTGTGCCATGCCCAGCACTTTGTCGGTGCTGCTCTGCTATTCATAGGGTTTTCAATGGCTTATTGGTTTTGGGGAGTGGGCTGGTGAGTCCTTCCTGCAAGCCTATAACACCCCATATTCCCAGATGGTCTCCCATCCAGGACTAATCATGCCCAAACACACTTAACTTCTGAGATCTGAGGAGATTGGACACCAGGTTGGTACAGCTGTAGACAGGACATGTGATAGTTTAGCTAAATCCATTCTGAAGGAGGAGAAAGAATATGGTATTAGGAAATGAAGTTATAGTCAGGCCATTTACTACACTTAGGAACTTCTGAATGTGAGTAGAAACAAAAAGCTTTCACCAAATCATTCTCCTTGGAGTGCATTTGCATCCTACCATCCGCTGGTAGGATTTCATCCCTGTCAGAGTGACTCTGTTAGAAGTAATGGTTTAGTGCCACCGACTTCAAAGAATCCTACATTTGCTAAACTACTCGAGATGGTTAACAGAATGACAGACATATTTTTAATGAATGTCTATAGTGAATTTAGAAGTGAATGTTAAAAAAAAAGAGAGAGAAATAGATATAAACAATTGACTTAATTGCACACCAGACTAGCACCTGCACAGAAAGTGAATGCATCTGAGTGCATCTTAGTGTACTCAGTGCACTCAGTGTAAATTTCTTCTCTCTTGCCCACAGTGTCTTACTAGAGGCTTGATACTATTTTTGATGGTGGTTTGAATCCACTGGAAAAATATTCCAAGCTTAACCCTTTCCATGTGCTATTGCCAATAAAATATAATAAAGATTTTAAAGCCATCTCCTTTCTTCTTTGAGGTCTCCGTGCTGAGAAGTCTTCTTTGTCAGTAACCACATTAGCAAGAGATGTACCAAGTCTCTCTTTGGAGTTTTATAACTGTCTGACCTTTCCTGTCTCTCTAGGATGTCAATGGAATCTTATATAAGGGAGACTTGAGAAAAACCAACAGGTTTTCTGATACACAGTGTGGGGTGCTGCCCTGCTGTTGGACTTGTTCCGGGCGTGAGCAGGAACCAGCCCCCGAAGACCCGCCACCTGGTGAGAGGGAGCCAAGCACCAAAGAACCACGCCGCCCGGAAAGGAGGCTGATGCCCAGCGGTGCTCTGAGAAGCCTTGAGAAAGGCAGGCTCAGAGGCTTATGCCCATGTTGGCTCCTTGCTTCTTTCTTCCCAGTGAAGATGCCAACTCCAAGTGCTCTGCTCCAACAGCTCTTTATTGTTTCGTCTTCCCTGGTCGATGGAATGGACCCCCAACTGTTCCCTGTACTGTCCTTATATCCTCTCCAGGGGCTAGCCAGGGGCCAGAGGCTGTCACCCCACATGGGTCTTGGCCAATGGGGGGTATGCAAATTTGGGTTTGTAAAAGTGACCAATCGGGGGTCGTTCCTGAACAGTCCAATCAGGAGCCGTTTGGTGGTTTGGAAACAGCCAATTCGTGCCGAGGGGTCTGAGGAGAGGGATTGGACACCAACACCATCTTTGGGAGCTCGATAACCTGGAGTTCCCGGATGTAGGACAAAGGTGATTGACTGGGGAACAAGCCTCAGACCTCCAAGGGGTGCTAGATAGGCCCTGAGGCGAGCTGCCTCTCTAGGCAATGCCCTACAACACAGAATACACATTTCTGTTTTTTTGTTTTATGCTTTTTGTTTTTTGTTTTTAAATCCAACCCCAGGTGCTCTGAATCAACTCATCTTTGCTTTTTAGAAGCCTCTACAGTAGTTTCTTTGTAAACTAAAATAGATAAATGAGCTGCATGTAAATATGTCCCTTAAGACACAAGGGGAAGGAGGAAGGATAGGGAATTACATTTGAAAGAAATTGTCTCATGTCCAAGGACATGGTGATAAGTTACAGAAGATGTGGCTGCCCTTTTGAGCATTAGTTCTCTTTTTTTCTCTTCAACATTCTCATTGTTATCTCTCGGTATGTTTTCTTTCCTCTCATTTAAAAAATAAAGAAAGTACTCCATAAGATGTGCCCACCATCCTAATCCTCACCACTTTCAGATATGATTCTTGCTTTCAGAGAAGCCTGTGATTACACTATGGAGGTGTGCATGCCTGCAGAAAACTAGTCATAAGGAGCATGATATACCTGGCTCAGCTATCGCTGTTCTTGTTGTTAGGTGCCATTGAGTGGGTCTGATTCATAGGGACCCTATGTACAACAGAATGAAACACTACTAGCCACTGCCTTGTCTGCCACTATTTCAGTACTTCTCTGCTTTTCACAATAATTGATGGCTGATTGTTTCCAGAGTGGGCTGTCAGGTCCTTCTCCCAGCTCAACTATTAAATAGATGTTATTTGGTTGAGGCATGACCAATACTGACATGTACACCCATTCTGTAAGAGAGGCGTACTCTGCAAAGGAAACAGTGGAAGAGCAAGAACGTAAAGCCACATGTTGTGTTGTTAGGTGCCGTCAAGCTGTGTCCGACTCATAGCCACCCTTACCGGGTTTTCTATGGCTGATTGTTTTGGGATTCCCTTGGGAGGGGCCCTGCCATGTCCTTCTCCTGTTTTTGCCGTGCTGGGAATCAATCTTGGGACCTCAGAGACTACAGAGCAGTGCTCTGCAAACTGAGCTAAATCCCAGCCTGTAAAGTCATATAAACAATCCCATTTTAATAGGCCCTTCCAACTGCAATAAACCACATTTTCTAGATCCCCAACTTCAATCAGTGCAATCCCCTTGGGATGATTAATCTTAGTTGTCAAATTGGCTGGATGGAGGGACTGCTAGAAAATTGGCAAAATACACTTGGATGCATGTATGTGACCACGTTTCCAGAGAGGTTTGGACATGACTCAGGAAAACGAGAGGGGGAAATCTACCCTGTATGTGGTGGCACCATCCAGAAGGCTAGGGGCCCAAACAACAACAACAACAACAAAAAAAAAAAAAAAAAAAAAACAGGCAGAAGGAGGGGAGGATTGCCTACCTTCCCAGACATTCTTCTTCTGTAAGCACAAGATTGCCCACCTACAGAGGTCAGACTCCAGCTTCCTCAGCCTTTGGATGGGAACTTGCCAGAGGACTCTCCAGGGAGCTTCCAGGCCCTCAGCCTCTGACCAGGGCTGTAGGCCTGCTCCCCCTTGTTCTGAGGTTTCCATGTTCTTGAACAGAGCAGCTACTGGCTTCCATGGCTCTACAGGTTGCAGAAGAACCACCATGGCCCTGGTCAGCCTCGGAGCCTGCGAGCATTTCTCATAAATCACCATTTACAATCACATGAACATTCTATTGTCCTGCAGAAGAACCCAGAATAACACCCCGCATGCTTAGAGCAGCCCAGAAATAGAGCTTCCTATGATCTAAAAGTGTAAGATTCAAATAACCTGGACATTTGTTTGTCGGTAAAGAATGCATCTCATTTTTGGCATAAATTCCAGACAATCTGCATAATGCTTGAGTTTGCTTATGGGACAAAAGCCTTGAAGCCTTTGGATTCCATGAGAAAGTAACTCACGGAAGAACGAGAAAAGATGCATCGGCGAGAGAGGGACAGAAGAGGTAGGAACATTACTGATTCCTGGAGATTTACATCTATTTTACCTATCCTCAGTCTATGTAGTGTTGAGAAGGAGCCAGCACAGAGGAGGGAAATTAAAACTAGGGCTTTGTTAGCCTAATAGAAAATTCAAAATAATAGAAAGAGAAAATACTATGCAGGAAACCCTTTCTATGTAGGGGAGGAGAGATAAGACGCTAACAGGTTGTGTAAATTATTATGATCTTAAACAAACTAAATTATTCAGGAAGAGATGATTTCCTCACTTCCTTTGTTAATAAAAGTTTCATAAAAGTTCATAAAAGTTTCACCTTAGCCATACTGGCAAATATGTACTTTTGTTCCTCTTCTACATCACATTGCTTTTCCCGTTCTAAGCCAGCAGTTCTCGGGAAACAGAGGAGTGCCATGGCAAGCACACAGACTCTGGTCCTTATGGCCTCCTGTGCCACTGACCACCTGTAACCCAATTGGGCTGGGCCTCAGTCATCTCATCCACAAAGTGGGATAATAACGATAGTCACAAATTCCTAGTGTGGTGGTCATGAAGGTGAATGAAGCGTAGCCAGTGTTTCCTAGTGTACTCCACCTTGGGTATTATGGGTTCATAGAGCATTAATAAGCCAGTAGAGGCAGAAGCATTGTCTGAACCAAAGTCTTAGAGAAATTATACAAAAGAGCATTATTTGGGATATGTTTCCATGGTTGAGCCAAACAAACTTAAAATAGGCAGTGTCTGGAGGAGTAAGAAGTCTGAAGGGACTCAGATATTTTTCCACACGTTGGTGAAATGACTGTCACGAACGGAGAAAGGCTTGGGAAGTTTTAGCAGCTTTATCTGTTTTCCAAACCACCCAGTATTTATGTTGAAATCCTGACTCCCATTGAATCATTATCTGGCTGGATTTGGAGAGTGGGCCTTTAAAAGAGTAAGTTTAAATCAGTCTTTTAGAATAGGAGCTAATTGAACTAAGTAGTGTCCTTATAAGAGGATATTGACACCAGAGAGACACCAGGAAGCATGTGCACAGGGAAACTCCATCTGACAAAGCACCAGGAATGCCACCCTCTGGGAGCCAAGGTGGGAGGGCTCAGCAGAAACTGATCCTGTTGGCACCTTGGTCTTGAATGAAGTGTAGTCAATATTTCCTAGTACACTCTGCCTTGGGTATGGTGGGTTGGTAGAGCATTGATAGGCCAATAGAGACAGAAGCATTTCCTGAACCAGGGTCTTAGGGCAAATTATATAAAAGAGCATATTTAGGATATGTTTCCAAGGTAGAGCCAAACAAATTTAAAATAGGCAGGGTCTGGAGGAGTAAGAAGTCTAAAGCGACTCCTATAGTTCTCGACAAGTAGGTGAAATGACTGTCACAGAGTGAGAAAGCCTTGGGAGGTGCTAGGAGCTTTGTCTATTTTCCAAACCATCCCATATTTATATTGCAATCCTGACTCCAATTGCATCATTATCTGCTGAGATTTAGACAGTGGGCCTTTAGTGAGGTGAGTAAATTAAAATGAGTCTTCTAGGACAGGAGCCAACTGAACTAACCAGTGTCTTTACGAGAGGACACTGACACACAGAGAGACACCAGGAAATATGTGCACAGGGGAGCCCCATCTGACAAAGCACCAAGAGTGTCATCTACTGGGAGGGCTTTGCAGAAACTGATCCAGTTTCCACCTTGACCGTGGACTTGCAGAGCATCCAAGCCTCTGTGACAATAAACTTCCTGTTTGAATTTAGCCTATTTTTGGATTTTTATGGTTAGTGTAGCAAACTAAGATAGGAGTGAGCAAGAAGTCGACTGTGGAAGCGAAGGATTCTCTTGGCGGCATTAAGTGCAAGGCATCTATTCCAGGCATGTGGATTCCTTAAGGCCTGGAACACCCACACAGTTGTCTAAGAGCTGCAGTCTGGCTCACTACATCAACCTTGATCAGGGTCACTGACAGTCTCCCCATCAGCTCTTCCGTACCACTGTTTTGGTTGTGTCTGCTGAGTTCACAGGTGATATTTTTCTTTTGTAATGCACTAATCTCTTTCACACACTGCTGACACTTCAGAAGGTCAAAGAAAGGGCCCTGGATGAAGGATATCTGGCAGAATCAGCTGCTCTGTTCCAGAGCCCACTAGACCAAAGAGCAGCCAGACTTTCCCTGGGAGGGCCACATGTACAGCAGCCACACTATGTGACCAGTGCACCTGCCTCCTCACTCTGCTCCTTGTCTCTGACCTTCCCTTCTCTCTTGCTGGTCTGCTACAAGCCACCTGCTTGGGACTCCTCGTCTCTTGGACGGTTTCCAAAGATGTTTGCAGAATTCAGGGACCATGATGGCAATAAATAGAGGAAACTTCCAGGATCAAGCCCATAACCCAGGAAGAACTGTGTAATTTTGACATAACTGATGAGGATTTCAAAAGTGCTCATACATTCTCTCTTTAGAATACATCCCTCGTTATGCAGAGAGATGACCACCAGGCTGGTCAGCTTGCGATGGTCACATTACACTTGTAGCAAAGTCCATTGCTTAGGATTCCTTCTTGCAATACTTTCTGCAGCTCTCCAAAAAGGACTTTACTGACGATCACACACATAGCACAGAGTCCAGGGGTCCACATTGGACCAGACACCTGATTTAACATTTCTAATCACATGGCCCTCACTGCCCTATGTCATTCTAACAATCCTCAAATTACAACCACCGTATGGTGGATGGAGAAATCATACAAGCCCTCCACAGTGTTAGAAATACAAGAGGCAGCTTGTTAACCTCCTCACTTCCGTCGTCCGTGAAAACAATGGGCAGGACTCCTAGACATAACAGAAACACAAATAGTTGAATAGAGAGCAAGCAATGCAGGGACCCAGAGAAGAGTTGGTGGAGCCACAATAACTTGTTATATACTTCTGAAATAAAAATGAAATAAAACTAGCAAAGAATAGAATAGACACTTATTGGAAATGTCAGAGAAAGAAATTCATTCAAAATGCAAGAGAAGATGTCAGATGCAAGATGGGAAGATACTCACAGAGGATTTTTTCAGAACATAAACTATCTACAAATCAGATTCAGAAGGAGAGGGGGAGCATTGCCTAAGAGAACATTGCAGAGAGTGTCCTCTGTGCTTTAGACCAATCAGAGAAAACAGCTTGGAATTTGCATATAAATCAGAACATGAATGCAATCCAGCTGTGGTTTGGAAGGTGATACGAAATGTTCTTCTAGGGCATTTGTATCATTAATCAATTGTCAGTGGCAGGGAAGAAATAATATCCAAGTTCCATTTCACAGAGGGTCCACCCAAAGGTGTAGCAGCTTATAGACGTCTGAGAGAAATGAGCAACTTGATAACGCATGGAGGCCTGTGTTTACACTGTTCGGCTGTGGAAATAACACTGGGTTGTATGCTAACTTGTGTTTTAATAACCCAGAGGGCCAAATCCAGGCCAGAATGCCGTTGGTTCTCTATTTCTACAACACCAAACCTTCTCTGGTGAGAGCCTGACCCAACTGCTCCAAGGAGGCTGGGGTTCTCCTTCAGGCATAACATGTCCAGGTGTGGTATCCCAGCCCTTTACAGAGTGGAGCTGGGATGACCAGTACATCATGAAAGTTCAGTCAAATATACACGTGGGAACACGGTATTATCATTGCTGGAGTGTGTAATATTCAGGGAATATTCAGGGAAATTGACCATCTTCACTTTTTGGTGATAGGATCAAGGCCCACATGAGTATGTTCATGGGTAAAGAACCAACCCTCCGCCATGAACAGAGCGCCCAGTGTTGGGCAGAATCCATCTTATCATATCCGTGGTGATTTCCTGGACAGTCTTCCTTCAACAATGTTGCCCAAGTTACCTGTTGTACCCTTTGGAAATGGCACACTGACTACCTCCTCCCCACCCCATCCTGCTGGGATAAAGTCCCAAAGAGGAACAAGGCACACAAGGCATCCTGGCATGTCAGGTGTGAGGTCACGCAGTTGGAGCTCAAAGGGCCATTGTACTGCTCTTCCTTATAAAGGGAGCTGTCCCACTTCCTCCAGCACAGACCTGGGAGCAACTTAGAGCCTCCTCAAGATGCTGGTGGTCCTGCTCACAGCGGCCTTGCTGGCCCTGAGCTCAGCTCAGAGCTCAAGTGAAGGTACGGGAAAAGAGTGTGATTGGGGTGCAGTGACTCTTGGGGCTTAGGAAGTCTCACAGCAGAGAGGGAGGGTAAGGAAGGGAAGGAGATGAGAAGAGACTCGGGTATGCAGACTTCTTATACCAGTGGTTGGGCCACTTATATCCTCCTTCCTTCTTAAGGCTTTAAACTTTATCAGGTACAACTGCAACCCCTCAAAATTCCACCCTAAGAATGTCAGGGAAGAGACACCCTTGTAGAAAGCTATCTCTGTTGTACAGGGTCCACAGCAAAGAGAACGACTGGTAGAAAGAACCCCACTGTTGAAGATTTTATTATAGTCAGAGGAGACAGTGGATACCCTGAGCCTCAGGGTACTTTGGAAAGAGGTCAGGTAAAGCTTATAAGCACAGATCGGGGCTATCTCACTGAAATGGATTCAGGCAATTAAATAGAATGTACAGGGTTAGAAGTATCAGGATTCAATTTCTCACTTGTGTCTGATTCACATTCCATATTCAAAGAGCTGTACGATGAGCATCACTGTTGCCAAATGTTTTCTCCAAATTGCCCTTCTGAAGAAAGCATGTTAATACAGGCGAAGGATTTTATGAAGGAAAAGGGCAAAGGACACTAAAAGGAAACACTGAAATACCACAGATGTTTAAGAAATTATAAATTAGGTGTAAGGTTTGATGAACTATATAAAAGTAAAAAAAAAAAAAAAAAAGTAAGTTTTGTTTGTTTTTAGCAAGTGGTAGAAATGTGGGATCACAACCACCCTGGCTGGCACTCTCTAACAACTTCCACCATTTCCAACAGCATTCCAGAGGGGCTAAGAGCTTACTTACTGTGTGTAGAGCATGTGGTTGGAAGTCACTTTTCTCTGCAAGACACTTGTGAACCCTGAAAGATTGGTGACTTTCACTTCTCCTGTGCTTTATTTTCTAGAGCCCTTAGGTGACTCTTCCTCTGTGGCAGCAGGTAAGGACCAGCTCATCCTCAATCGATCTTCTCCTCCTCCTTTTCCACCAGAAATTTTCAGTTCTCTGATGTTTATTGTCAACATTTGTATTTGAAGAATTAATGAAAGGTAGTTCTCCAACATAGTTATTCCAACATTCTCCAAAATTGATTTGGGAACAACAAGAATGTCATCAACTTGAATAATACAGTGGCCTATCTTTGATGACAATCAGAGTATTCTATCTATTCCCACGGGGACATCAGTGGCTGCTAGGAGGAAAGACAACAGGAAGTGTCTTTACCATGACTCTCCCATGGAACGGAAGACATCAATGCTGTCCTGCTTTCCTGTTTTCTCTCTACAATCCTAAGGCTGCAAGTTGAAATAGGCAGATGTATCTAGCTGTGTCCCTATTCTGTGTGCATCTCCATTCAGCTGTATCCCTCTTTCTGACCTGTATTTGCCACAGGTATTCTGTGAATCCTGTGTGGAACATCACATTGTCACTCTCTTTCATCTTTTAAAAACCCACAAGGACCTTAAGAAGGCCAGAATGTATTAAGTCATCTCTTTCTACAACGCCAAAGGTTCTCTAATCAGGGCACCATCCAACTGGTCCAGGCAGGCTGGGGTCCACCTTCAGGAATAACATGTTCATGTGTAGTATCCTGTCCCATTACAGAATGGAGAGGTGATGGCCAGAGTATCCTCAAAACTCAGTTAAATATCATACGTGTGGAGAAACAGCATCATCATCGATAGAGTGTGTAGTAAAAGAACTGTCAGAGAAATTGACCATCCTCCTTGGCTGTCTGTAGGATCCGGACCTATAGGAACATGTCCATATCAACGGAACCAACATTGCTCCTTGAACAGAGCACACAGTGTTGGGCAGAATCAGTCTCATCAACTACACTGAGAAGATAGCTTTTCTCTACCTGTGTCTAGGGCCTTGAACCACGCACTCTAATTTCAGCACACATCCTAATAGGGTGTATTTGCCTCCGCAGGAAGCAAGTTATTATCCTGTCCCAAAATATAATGGGCAACATATCTGACACTAAAAATCGTTTCACTCTGCTTCTCTATTTTCCTATGAATCTTACTCTAGGAATCATAAGCTATCCAAAACTTCTTTTGGGGGAAAATTGAAGAGTAAATAATTGTTCTAAGAGCAGACTCCATTTGATAAGCATGTTGTTGTTGTTGTTGTTGTTGTGAGGTGCCGTCGAGTCGGTATCCGACTCATAGCGACCCTCTGTAGGACGGGGGAAACACTATTGTCAGTGCTTCTCTGCTGTTCATAGGGTTTTCAATGGCAGATTGATTTTTGGGAGGGGGTTGCCAGGTCCTTCTCCCAAGCCTACAGCTTCTGGTGTTCCCAGGCGGTCTCCCATCCAGGTCCTAACCAGGCTCGACCCTGCTTAGCTTCCGAGATCTGACGGGATCGGATGCCACAGGGCTACAGCTGCAGGCAATAAGCATGTAGTTTAAGAGAATTTCTTTAACACAAGTGAGCGGACGTGAACGAGGGTGGCAGCTGAGAATCAGGCTCTGGCAGTGTGTTGTAAGGTCAGAGAGGTAAACAAGAAAGGTCTTTGGCCATGCTTTTCAACTCTTCTTTGCCTCTCCTGTACAGATGTTGAGGACCCAAGCCAAAGCCCTAGCCAGGAGCCAGCGAGACCACCTCCAGGAGGACGGCCCCCTCCAGGAGGACGCCCCCCTAGACCCCCTCCTGGTGATTCAGAGGAAGAAGAGGGAGAAGATTCAGAGGATGATCAAGCATCAGAAGAAGGCCAGCAGGCTCCTCGTCCTCCTCGTCCACCTCATCCTGGAAACCAACAAGGAGGCCCCCAGCAGCAACACCATGGCCCTCCCCGTCCCGGAAATCAGCAGGGACCACCCCCACAAGGAGGCCCTCCCCGTCCCGGAAACCAACAGGGACCACCCCCACAAGGACGCCCTCCCCGTCCCGGAAACCAACAGGGACCACCCCCACAAGGAGGCCCTCCCCGTCCCGGAAACCAACAGGGACCACCCCCACAAGGAGGCCCTCCCCGTCCCGGAAACCAACAGGGACCACCCCCACAAGGACGCCCTCCCCGTCCCGGAAACCAACAGGGACCACCCCCACAAGGAGGCCCCCAGCAGCAAGGCCCTCCCCGTCCCGGAAATCAGCAGGGACCACCCCCACAAGGAGGTCCCCAGCAGCAAGGCCCTCCTCGTCCAGGAAACCAACAGGGACCACCCCCACAAGGAGGTCCCCAGCAGCAAGGCCCTCCCCGTCCCGGAAATCAGCAAGGACCACCCCCACAAGGAGGCCCTCAGCAGCAAGGCCCTCCTCGTCCAGGAAACCAACAGGGACCACCCCCTCAAGGAGGCCCTCAGCAGCAAGGCCCTCCCCGTCCTGGAAACCAGCAGGGACCACCCCAACAAGGAGGTCAGCAGCAGCAGCAGCAAAATCGCCCTCCTCCTTCTGGAAACCAACAGGGGCCACCCCAATCAGAAGGTAACCAGCAGCAACCTCACCCAGGTCATTCTGGAGGGGCCAGCGCCCACCCCCATCCTCCCAAGGGGATAGACCACTAAAAACTAACCAATGTGAACCATCCCAGTAATCTAGATTTCAGTGACAGATGTGAGTCAAGCTCACTCCCCAGCTAAGCCTGTAAGTCTAACGCTTTCCAAAATTCAAAGTGCAAGCATCTCCTCTGGGAGCTTGTTAAAAATGCATGGTCATGCAACTTCTTTCTCAGTATTTATACTCAGGTCTTCTGGGGCAGGGTAGCAGATACTTCATTTTTAACCAGCTCTCCAAGGTAACTTGATATTGCGGAGCACTATTCCCAAATTTCTTTTTTCCCAATTATTATCTGTGTTTAGGTGAGCTGCTCTTTGGAAATCATGCAGTCATGCAGTGCTCTCCCTTTGGTCCTCTGCCTCCTTTCTCTGACTCAACGAATCCCAGTTTCATCTTCCCAAATGACCCCTCTTGCCTCAGATCTATCTCGAACCAGAGCTCACAGTCCAGGATCCCCGTTAAATTAATTTACATCTCCAGTATGTGCTCCAGTATGTCATCTAGATTTTCAAATGCTTCCTTTCTAATTAACCCATGCTTAACGTAAAAAGAAATATCCCGTTGAATAGAAAAGTATGAGGCTGATTCTGCAGAAATATCTCATGTACTACCTCTCCACAGCCACCGTGAAAATACTATGTCATCAATAGTTTAGATATCCTCTTGCAGTACTTGTACACTTATATCACTCTTTTTTCCTACAAATGATATAATAAATTACATGGAGATGCATATGAGGCTTTTTTCAAGGACTATATACTTTAGGAAACACCCACATCAGTTCATCAATTCAGAAAGTATGCAAATATTTCCAGTCCATTTATTTCATTCCCATTCTATCTTTTCTTTTGTTTTCTTCCTTCCTTCCATTCTTTTCTTTCTTTTCTTTTTTCTTTTCATTTCTTTCTTTCTTTCTTTCTTTCATTCTTTTCCTTCCTTCCTTTGTTTCTTTCTTTCTTCCTTTCCTTCTTCCACTTTCCCCCTCCCTTCTTCCTCTCTCTTTCTCAAGTTTTTGTGGGTTTTTTTTTTTTTTTTTTTGCGATCTAAAGGCTGAACCCTGGGCTTCATGAAAACTTTGCTAGAACTCGACCACTGAGCAACACTCCTGTCCCTTTTTTTTATTTCTTGTCTTGAGACAGGGTCTCACTAAGTTACTCAGGCTGCCTCTGGCCTTCAACCAACAAGCCTCCTGCCTATGCCTCATTGTTGTTGCTTCTGGTGCCTTGGAGTTGGTGTCCAACTCATAGCAACCCTACGTATAACGGATGAAACACTATTGTCATTCTTCTCTGCCATTCATAGGGTTTTCAATGACTGATTGTTTTTCAGGAGTGGGTTGCTAAGTCCTTCTCCCAATGCCTGGTGTTCCCAGGCATTCTCCCAATCAAGTACTAACCAGGTCCAACTCTGCTTAGCTTCTGAGATCTGATGGGATTGGACTCCACAGTGGTATGGCTACAGGCACCTATGCCTCATAAGTTGCTAATATTACATGCATGCACCACAGCTCATCACTCTCTCATTATAAACTTATTTTTCAGTTAACATTCTTTCTCTCTTGATTTCCAAATTTCTTTTCCCCTCCTCCTTCTCCTATTCTTGCTGATGGTGCATCTGCTGCCTCTTCTTTTTCATTTTCTCCTCCCCCTCCTCCTCCTCGTCCTCCTCCTCTTTCTCCTTCTTTTTCATATGTGCTAGGCCTAAGAGTAAATAAATGAAATTAGGTAGGAAATGAGGGAAAGAGAGTGGGAAGATGCAGGTGGGGCCGGGGAACGGCTTTCACTAGCTTCACTTCAGTGATGCCACCAAGGGCTTAGAAATCTCTTGTCAATCACATCTGTCCAACTACTTTTCCTCATTTTTTTTTTCCAGAGAGTGAATGAGAAGATAATGACCTTTGGATAGTTATTCCATTGGAACAATATGGTCACAATTTTGTCTTTAGTATTCCAATAAAATTGTCCACATGCAATATCTGATGGCTGTGTCTCTTTCTGGGTGTGGTGAGTCTGGACTGTAAAGACTGTGGACACTGTCCTACGCAGGACTGTCTCTCACAGTTGCCTCTAGCATCCCTCCCCATTATCTACAAGCCACATCCCAGAGGAAAGAATTCCACTGTTCTCAGTCTTCCCTGGATTGTATAAGGTAAATGCAACTTTTAAAATTGGTTCAGAACATTTAATATATTTTTATAATTTTAGGGAAAGGGGGACTATATAACCCAGATGAGGATGTGGCACAGGCTGAGGAATCCTTGAAATTTTCAAAACAGTTGGCCCTGGGGTCCTGGGATAGGAATGTGGTTGGAGATTTTGTCTCCCTGGATCTCACTCTTCTCTGTCCACATACTTATCATTGCTCCATTCCTTCCCTCCATCATCCCTCGCTATTTTTTATCAAAACCTGGATGAATTTCATGAAAAAGGCAGCGCATTGGATTTTTTAGAAGGAAGGAATTTGGGGTCCTACAGACATGATTTTAAGCTCTATCTTTTTCCTGTAGTCTCTGGGCCGTGCAATTTCAATATATCAAATACCTCAGCCTGGCACGGTGGCTCATGTCTGTAATCCCAGGGACTCCAGGGGTTAAGGCACAAGGATAATGAGATTGAGGTCAGAGGCAACCTTTATAACTTAGTGAGATCCTGTCTCAAGACAAAAAAAAAAAAAAACAACAAAAAAAAACTGAGCCAGGATCGGTTGTCTAGGAGCCTGCTGCAGTCTGGCTCACTGCAGCAACCGTGATGAGGGTCACTGACAGTCTCCCCATCAGCTCTTCCATTACCCCTGCTTTGGTTGTGTCTGCTGAGTTCACAGGTGATATTTTTCTTTTGCAATACACTAATCTCTTTCACACACTGCTGACACTTCAGAAGGTCAAGGAAAGGGCCCAAGATGAATGATATCTGGCAGAATCAGCTGCTCTGTTCCAGAACCCACTAGACCAAAGAGCAGCCAGACTTTCCCTGGGAGGGCTACATGTACAGCAGTCACACAGTGTGGCCAGTGTGCCTGCCTCCCCACTCTGCTCCTTCTCTCTGACCTTCCTTTCTCACCTGTAGGTCTGCCGTAAGCCACCTTGTCAGGATGCTTTTCCCTAGGATGCTTTCCAAATAGTGTTTGCAGAATATAGGGACCATAATGGCACCAAATAAAGGGACCTGCCAGGAGCAAGTGACTACTCCATAAATGCCCATAAACTCAGGGAGTGCTGTGTGATGTTGACATAGCTGATGAGGATTTGGAAAGTACTAATACTTTCCCCCTTCAGAATACATCCAGCATGATGCATAGAAATGACCACCAGGCTGGTCAGCTTGCGATGGTCACGTTACACTTGTAGCACAGTCCATTGCTTAGGATTCCTTATTGCCATACTTTCTACAGCTCTTCCAAAAGGACTTTCACTGATGATCACACACATAGCACAGGGTCCAGTGGTACACATTGGCCCAGAGGCCTGATTTAACATTTCTAATCACATGGCCCTCACTGCCCCTATGTCAATCTAACAGTCCTTAAATAACCACCACCCTTAGGTGGACAAAGCAATCATACAAGCCCTCCAA
Source organism: Pedetes capensis (assembly GCA_007922755.1). Lineage (NCBI taxonomy): Eukaryota > Metazoa > Chordata > Mammalia > Rodentia > Pedetidae > Pedetes > Pedetes capensis. Next base: position 70,032 of record VMDO01008890.1, read on the forward strand.
GTGTTAGAAATACAAGAGGCAGCTTGTTAACCTCCTAACTTCTGTCATCCATGGAAACAATGGGCAGGAAACTCACAACAGAAACATGAGGTGTGGAATAGAGAGCAAGCAGTGCAGGGACCCAGAGAAGACTTGGTGGAAATCCAATAACTTGTTAGATAATTCTGAAATGAAAATGAAATAAAACCAGTAAAGGATAGAACAGACACTTACTGGAAATATCAGAAAAAGAAATTCATTCAAAATGCAAGAGAAAAGGCCAGATGCAAGATGAGAGGAAACTTGGGGAGGATTTTTCAGAACATAAAATGTCTACAAATCAGATTCAGAAGGAGAGGGGGAGCATTGCCTAAGAGAACACTGCAGAGAGTGTTCTCTGTGCTATAGACCAAACTGAGAAAACAGCATAGAATTTGCCTATAAATCAGAACATGAATGCAATCCAGCTGTGGTTTGGAAGGTGACACCAGATGGTCGTCTTCAAGGGCACATGTATGGTTAATGGTCGGTGGCAGGGGAGAAATAATATCCAAGTTCCATTTCACAGAGAGTCCACCCAAAGGTGTAGCGGCTGATAGATGTCTGACAGAAATGAGCAGCACGGTAGACCTAGGAGGCCTGTGTTCACACTGCTCTGAGTTGGAAATCTAACAGGATTCTGTGCTAACTTGTGTTTTAATAACCCAGAGGGCCAAATCCAGGCCAGAATGCCGTTGGTTCTCTATTTCTACAACACCAAACCTTCTCTGGTGAGAGCCTGACCCAACTGCTCCAAGGAGGCTGGGGTTCTCCTTCAGGCATAACATGTCCAGGTGTGGTATCCCAGCCCTTTACAGAGTGGAGCTGGGATGACCAGTACATCATGAAAGTTCAGTCAAATATACACGTGGGAACACAGTATTATCATTGCTGGAGTGTGTAATATTCAGGGAATATTCAGGGAAATTGACCATCTTCACTTTTTGGTGATAGGATCAAGGCCCACATGAGTATGTTCATGGGTAAAGAACCAACCCTCCGCCATGAACAGAGCGCCCAGTGTTGGGCAGAATCCATCTTATCATATCCGTAGTGATTTCCTGGACAGTCTTCCTTCAACAATGTTGCCCAAGTTACCTGTTGTACCCTTTGGAAATGGCACACTGACTACCTCCTCCCCACCCCATCCTGCTGGGATAAAGTCCCAAAGAGGAACAAGGCACACAAGGCATCCTGGCATGTCAGGTGTGAGGTCACGCAGTTGGAGCTCAAAGGGCCATTGTACTGCTCTTCCTTATAAAGGGAGCTGTCCCACTTCCTCCAACACAGACCTGGGAGCAACTTAGAGCCTCCTCAAGATGCTGGTGGTCCTGCTCACAGCGGCCTTGCTGGCCCTGAGCTCAGCTCAGAGCTCAAGTGAAGGTACGGGAAAAGAGTGTGATTGGGGTGCAGTGACTCTTGGGGCTTAGGAAGTCTCACAGCAGAGAGGGAGGGTAAGGAAGGGAAGGAGATGAGAAGAGACTCGGGGCTACAGACTTCTCATTCAAAGGGTGGGGCCAGTTATACCTTCCATCTCAAGGCTTCAAAACTAATCAGGGTACAACTGCAACCACAAAAAAATCCACCATAAGGATATCAGGGAAGTGAGGCACTTGTACAAAGCTGTGTCTGTTGTACAGGATGCAGAGCAAAGTGAAAGAATCACAAGGAGCACCAGTGTTGAAGATTTTATTATAGTCAAAGTAGGCAGTGGATGCCATGAATCTCTGGGCATCATGGGAATAGGTCAGGTGAAAACTGTAAACACACACCAGGGCTATCTCACTGAAATAGATTCAGGGAGTTAAATTGAATATACATACTGAGTTAGAAATATCAGGACTCAATTTCTCCCTTGTGTCCGACTCATATTCTATACTCAGAGAGCTATATTATGAACCTCACTGCTGCCAAATGTTCCCTCCTAATTTCCCCTCCTGAGAAAGTATATTAATACATGCAAAGGATTTTCTGAAGAAAGAGGGTAAAGACACTACAAGGTAGCATTGAAATATCACCCATGTTTAAGTAATTAGTTGTATGGGTTGAAGAACTCTACAAAAGTAAGAAAAAAAAAAGGTAATTTTCGTATGTTTGTCAGCAAGCAGTAGAAATGTGGCGTAACCACCACCCTGGCACTGTCTAACAACTTCCACCATTTCCTCAGCATTCCAGAGTGGCTAAGAGTTTACTTACTGTGTGTAGAGGGTATGTTTGGAAGTCACTTTTGTCTGCAGGACACGTGTGAGCCCTGAAAGATTGGTGACTAACATTCACTTCTCCTGTGCTTAATTTCCTAGTGGTCTTAGGCGACTCTTCCTCTGTAGCAGCAGGTAAGGACCAACTCATCCTCAATTGATCTTCTCCTCCTACTTTTCCACCAGAAATTTTCAGTTCTCTGATGTCCTATTGTCAACATTTGTATTTGGAGAATTAATGAAAGGTAACATAGTTATTCCAACATTCTCCAAAAGAGACTCTGGGGATGACAAGAATGTCATCAACTTGAATAACACAGTGGCCTGGATTTGATAACAATAACAGTAATCTGTCTATTCCTTATAAAGCGGACATCAGTGGCCGCTAGGAGGAAAGACAACAGGAAGTGTCTTTACACAACTCTTCCATGTAACGGAAGACATCAATGCTGTCCTGCTTGCCTGTGTTCCTCTGTACAATTCTAAGGCTGTAAGTTGAAATGTGCTGACATATCTAGCTGTATCCCTATTCTCTGTGCATCTCCATTCAGCTGTATCCCTTCTCCTGGCATATATTATTGCCACAGGTATTCCAAGAATCCTGCATGGGACATCATTTTGTCACTCTCTTACATCTCTTAATACCCACAAGGACCATAACAAGGCCTGAATGTCTTATGCCCTCTGTTTCTACAACATGAAAGCTTCTCTGATTAGGGCACCACCCAACTGGTCTAGGCAGGCTGAGGTTCATCTTCAGGGATAACATGTCCAGGTGTAATATCCAGGCCTGTTAGAGAGTGGCGAGGTAATGATCAGTGTATCCTCAAAACTCAGTTAAATATCACACATGTGGATCACAGCATCATCATCGATGGAAATAGGTACTATCAATAGATACTGTCAATACTGTCAATACAATCAAGGCAATAAAGGAACTGTCGGAGAAATTGACCATCCTCCTTGGCTGTCTGTAGGATCTGGACCTACACGAACATGTCCATGTGAACAGAACCAACACTGCTTCTTGAACAGAGCACACATTGTTGGGCAGAATCAGTCTCATCAACTAGACTGAGGAGACTGCTTTCCTCTACATGTGTCTAGGGCCTTGAACCGCGCACTCTGATTTCAGCACACATCCTAATAGGGTGTATTTGCCTCCAGAGAAAGCAAGTTATTACCCTCTCCCAAAATATAATGGGCAATATACCTGACACACAAAAAATCATTCACTCTGCTTCTCTATTTTCCTTTGAAACCGATTCTTGGAATCATAAGAGGTATCCAAAACTTCCTTTGGGGGAAAACTAAAGAGTAAATACTTGCTCTAAGAGCCTACTCCATTTGATAAGTATACAGTTTAAGAGATTTTCTTAACCACAAATGATTGGACATGAAAGAAGACACCTGTTGAGAGTCAGGCTCTTGCAGAAAAGAACTGTTACTTTTCTACATATCCTTGGGTTCCAGTTCTGTTTAAGACAGAAACTTTTCCTGCAGTGAACCTTCTTTTTACCTTGTCAGAACTATTGCATGCATTTTCTAGACCGTCTATAATAACGCCATTCTTAGCTTATTTTTTTTTCTTTTATTATGATCTGACCTTTGTATCTTTGATGGGGGGGAGCATACAAGAGGGTAAGGGGGATTCTATATGAATAATGTACAACAAAATGCATATATGGAAATGTCACAATGAAAAGAACATCAGAATGAATCACACTAAGGTGTGCATTAAACATTTGCAATAAAAAAAAAGAAAAGAAAAGAACTGTTATAAAGTCAGAGAGGTAGACATGAAAATCTTTGACCGTGCTGTTCCATCTCTTCTTTGCCATGCTTTTACAGATGTTGAGGACCCAAGCCAAAGCCGTAGCCAGGAGCCAGTGAGACCACCTCCAGGAGGACACCCCCCTCCAGGAGGACGCCCCCCTAGACCCCCTCATGGTGATTTAGAGGAAGAAGAGGAAGAAGATTCAGAGGATGATCAAGCATCAAAAGAAGGCCAGCAGGCTCCTCATCCTCCTCGTCCTCCTCGTCCTGGAAACCAACTGGGAGGCCCCCAATGGCAACATGGCCCTCCCCATCCCGGAAACCAGCAGGGATGACCCCCACAAGGAGGCCAACAGCAGCAGCAGCAGCCCTCCTCTTTCTGGAAACCAACAGGGGCCACCCCAATCAGAAGGTAACCTCACCCAGGTCATTCTGGATGGGCCAGCGCCCACCCCCATCCTCCCAAGGGGGTAGACCACTAAAAACTAACCAATGTGAGCATCCCAGTAATCTAGATATCAGTGATAGATGTGAGTCAAGCTCACTCCCCAGCTAAGCCTGTAAGTCTAACTCTTCTCAAAATTCAAAGTGCAAACATCTCCTCTGGGAGCTTGTTAAAAATACATTGTCATGCAACTTCTTTCTTAGTATTTATACTCAGATCTTCTGGGGCAGGGTAGCAGATACTTCATTTGTAACTAGCTGTCCAAGGTAACTTGATACTGCAGAGCACTATTCCCAAATTTCTTTTTTCCCAATTATTATCTGTGTTTAGGTGAGCTGCTCTTTGGAAATCACGCAGTGTTCTCCCTTTGGTCCTCTGCCTCCTTTCTCTGACTCAACGAATCCCAGTTTCATCTTCCCAAATGACCCCTCTTGCCTCAGATCTATCTCGAACCAGAGCTCACAGTCCAGGATCCCCATTAAATTAATTTACATCTCCAGTATGTGCTCCAGTATGTCATCTAGATTTTCAAATGCTTCCTTTCTAATTAACCCATGCTTAACGTAAAAAGAAATATCCCATTGAATAGAAAAGTATGAGGCTGAATCTGCAAAAATATCTCCTTTACTACCTTTCCACAGCCACCATGAAACTACTACATCATCTATAGTTTGGATATCCTCTTGCATTAATTTGTACATTTATAAATATATGAATCTTTTTTCCTACAAATGGTATCATAAATTACATGGAGATGTATATGAGATTTATTTCAAATACAATATTTCTTAGCAAACATCCAAATCAGTTCAGAGAGTATACAAATATTTCTAGTCAATTTCATTTCCTTTCTTTCTTTCTTTCTCTTTCTTTCTTTCTTTCTTTCTTTCCTCTCCCTTCCTTGCCCCCTCCCTCCCTCCCTCCCTCCGTCCCTTCCTTCCTTCCTTCCTTCCTTCCTTCCTTCCATATCCCTTTCTCTCTCTCTTTCTCCTTTTTTAAAAATCAGATCTGAAGGCTGAACCCTGGACTTCATGAAAAGTTTCCCAGAACTCTACCACTGAGCACCACTCCTGCCCCTTTTTTGTTTTTCATCTTGAAACAGGGTTTCACTAATTTACTCAGGCTGCCTCTGGCCTTCTACCCACAAGCCTCCTGCCTATGCCTCATAAGTTGCTATGATTACACACCTGCACCACTGCTCCTCACTCCCTCATATAAGTTTGTTTTTCAATTAACCTTCTTTCTCTCTTGATTTCTAAATTTCTTCCCCCCTCCTCTTGCTGAATCTTCCTCCTCCTCCCCTCCTCCTCCTCCTCCTCCCCTTCTTCTTCTTCTCCCTCTTCCTCCTCCTCCTCCTCCTCTTCCTCTTCTACTTCTCCTTCTTCTTTTTCTTCCTCTTCACCTTCTCCTCCCCCTCTTCCTCCTCATTTCCCTCATTTTGCATTTCCATAGTTGTATCCATTCAGTTACTGTGTTTTTAATCAAACTCTGACAATAAAAGCTTAATCTGGTTTCAGATTTCCTACTGTAGTAATATGGTTCAGTGAGACTCTTTGTAAATATATTCACGTTTATCATCAATAGCAGCCAAGTGATAAACAGAGAATAAACTTTATCACTTAGTTTTATAAGCAACGAGTTAGAGCCTAATATGTTCTTGGTGCCTAAGAAGAGTGAATTAATGAAATTTGGTAGGTAAAGGGGGAAAAAGAATGGGAAGGTGCAGGTGGAGGGGTGCACGTCTTTCACTAGCTTCACTTCAGTGATGCCACCAAGGGCTTAGAAACTTCTTGCCAATCACATCTGCCCAACCATTTTTCCTCGTTTTTTCCAGAGAGTGAATGAGAAGATAATGACCTTCAGAAAGTTATTCCATTGGAACAATATGGTCATAATTTTGTCTTTAGTATTCCAATAAAATTGTCCACATGCAATGTGTGATGGTTGTGTCTCTTTCTGGGTGTGGTGAGTCTGGACTGTGAAGACTGTGGACACTGTCCTATGCAGGACTGTCTCTCACAGTTGCCTCTAGCTTCCCTCCCCGTTATCTACAAGCCACATCCCAGAGGAAAGAATTCCACTGTTCTCAGTCTTCCCTGGATTGGGTAAGGTAAATGCAATTTTTAAAAGTGGCTCAGAACATTTATTAATGTTTCTATAATTTTAGGAAAAGTGGGAGTATATGACCCAGATGAGGATGTGGCACAAGCTGAAGAAACCTTAAATTTTTTTAAATAATTGGCCCTGTTGTCCTGGGATATGAATGTGTTTGGAGATTGTGTCTTCCGGGATCTTACTCTTCTCTGTCTACATATTTATCATTGCTCCATTCTTTCCTTCCATCATCCCTCACAATTTTTTTTTTTAAACAAAACCTGGATGAATTTCATTGAAAAGGCGCCATGTTGGATTTCTTAGAAGGAAGGAATTTGCGGTCCTACAGATATGATTTTGAGCTCTGTCTTTTTCCTATAGTCTCTGGCATGCCATCAAACTAACACAATGGCCAGAAATATGACATATAACATTATTTCAGGACATGATAGAGTTTGCCTTTGGAATTTCATATAAATTCATAAACATATCAATCACATCTGCCACTATACCTCAATAAAGGTGAAACAAGGGTTTACTTTCCATGCAGTTTCAATATATCAAATATTCTAGCCTGGCATGCGGCTCAGGCCTGTGATCCCAGAGTTCACAGAGGCTGAGGCACAAGGATAACAAGATTGAGGTCACAGGCAGCTTGCATAACTTAGTGAGATCATGTATCAAGATAAAAAAACTAAAAGGTGTTGGGGGTGTAGACCATTGATAGAGTACTTACAACATATATGCAAGGCCCTGGATTCAAAACCAAAAGAGCAGGAAAAAAATGACTCTAATTAGTCTTTCAAGGACGGGTGAGATTGTAGGCAATGAGGATTCTATGTTGCCAAGGCTGGCCTTGAACTTGTTTTCACACTGGCTCAGCCTCCTGAGTAGCTGGGGTTACAGTAATATACCACTGCACCCAGAAAATCCTAATTAGTTTAATATCTCTCTTCATGTATGGGAAAGAATAACTTCTTTTAGGATATTGAAAGAGACCTCTGGCATCACCCAAAATTAGTTTAAGCAAAAAGACTTAATATAGATTTGCATTTGGGTAAGGGGTCAAGAATATAAAAAGGCTGAGAAAAGGTTGAATAGGTAAAATCAACTCACTGTAAAACAATACCAAAGGAACAAATTATTTTAAGGCAGATTACATAAACATGCACGGTCATAAGACAAAAAGGGAAGCATTTTAGTATTGAGAATATTCATTTTTCATAAGTAATCAAAAACCCCCTAAAAGACAATGTGTAGCATAAGAATGTATCTTAATGTACCTCTTCCCTAATTTCTTTGACGATGCATCGATCGTGGAATAGAGTTTTATTGTTCCATCTCCATGTTTCTCCTCCAAGATGCTGGTATTCCTGTTCCCAGTGGCCTTGCTGACCCTCAGTGTAACTCAGAGCTCAAGACAAGGTAGAGCAAAGGTTTTCAGTGTGACTTGCTTGGGGATCAGAAAATTACACAGCACAGAGAGAGGTGGATGGGAGAGGAAAATGAGAAGAAAGATACAACTTCAGAGTTTTTGTGCAAAGGGTAAGACCAGCCATGTCATCCTCTTCCTCAAGGCCTTAGACATTATTTGGTGTACAATTCAAACTTCCCCAATATTTAACCAAGAGGAATGACAAAATAAAATTGTACATATAGAAATGTCTCTCTGTGTTGATGATGCATTGGAATATGGGAATATGAGAATATGAGAAGACTGATAGAGGAAAATCCAGTTGTGAAGAAATTACAGTAATTACAGTAGATGGTGGATACCTGTACCCTTGCCATACAATGGATACAGGAGAGATATTGGAAGTCAACACAAGTTAGGGCTGTTTCAGTGAAATAGATTCAGATGATAAAACCGAATCTCTCCCACACTGAGATAGAAATATCAGGGCCCAATTTCCTCATTTTGTCCAATCTACATTCAGTATTTCAATATGGTATGAATACTATGTGTAACATTGTACCCAACTGTTTTTCACTGGTTTACCCTTTGGAAAAAGCATATTAATATAACAAAAAAATTTACTAAGAACAAAGGGAAAACAGGTCCTAGAATGTGACATTTCAACATCTAGAATACCTCATCTAAATGAGCATAAGACTTGAGGGATTCTACATATGACAAAAAAAGATTTTTAATTTGAACTTTGTTGGAACTCAGCAACAACCCTGTGGTCCCCTTACAACTTCTTCCATTTCCAACCTCACTGAGAAGAGTGTCTGAAAGGTCACTTAGCGGATGTAAATCCCTGTAGTTGGAAGTCACCTTTCCCTAACAGACACTTGTGAGCCCTGAAAGATTGGTGACTTTATTTTTCACTTTATCCTGTGCTTTATTTCCTGAGGTCCACTACAGAAACATCGTCATGTAAAGCTGGCTTGTCCTTCATTGAAATTCACCCCCTTCATTTCCTCAGGAATCTTTCAGTTCTATAATAGCTTGTTATCATAGCTTTTATTATAGGAATTAACAAATGACAGTGCACCTAAAACATGGGCAAACCTTCCATAACCACGATTCTGGCCCTGATGAGCAGGGCCACCAACTTAAAAGGCAGAGAGTGTGCATTCAATGAGCACAGGAGAAGTTCTGTTTCCCCAACAGGAGGATGGCTGTTCCCTCAGCCCATAAATATCTCCTGAGAGAGAAGGAAGGGCCCAAGTTCTGACACTGCTTTTTACTTAGATTTGCCTAACTGCTTCCTCCATCTCCAATGTCCCTGTTTAGAATTCTGTGGCTTCAGGATGAAATGCACAAAAACACACATTTCTGTCCCTTTTCTCTATGTTTCTTTCCTCAGTTGTGTTTCTGAAGTTGATAATTATTTTTCACATGAATTTAATAAGTCCTCTGTGGGGCACATCTTCTTCTATCATAATTTCTTGCATATCTCTATTTGAGCAACCAGGTTGAATTTAATCATAGGTCTTAGGTGTCCCAATTTGGATTACAGAGTGATAATTTGTTATTATAAAGTCCTAGCATATAAGTGGCACTTATAATAATACTGATAATCCTATTTCTTTCCATCTCTTTTATCTATGGTGATATCTGCTAGAAAAATCTATGCTAACCAAGAACTGACTTTTTGCCAAAATCAAGGGTATGTCTTGTCCTCAGGACCAGGATTTGAGAAGTTCTTTCACTTCAGTATGTGGATTTAAAGGAACTCGTCATGAGTAGCCAGTTGTCAAGAGGGAGGGTGGAAGTTGAGAGGTAGTTTTGAGGGAAAAGTGGCTGTGTAAAGTTCAGAGAAATATAAGGAGGAGGGTCTTCTACACTAAGCTCATCTAGTCTTAGTTGGACCCAACACAGAAGTTGAGGACTCAATCCACAGCATTCATCAACAGCACGAAGGACCTCTCCAGGAGGACCCACCTGTTCACCTCCTGCTGATGACAAAGATGAAGAAAATGATTCACAGTTGAAACCAACACAACACTGAGGCCGCCAGCAGCATCTGCACCCTCATTGCTCTGGAAAACAGCAAGGACCACCTCATTGAGAAGGCAATCAACAGCGAAATTGTCCTCCACGTCCTGGAGACAAAAAAGGGCACCCAGACCAGAAGGCCATCAGCCACAACCTCAAGACCTTCAAAGGGGACAAACCACAAGGACCTCTCCAATAGCCTAGACATCCAAGACATGCCTGATTCAAATTTACTCTCCATGGAATACCATAAGACCACATTTTCTAAGTATATTATGCAAATTGGTTGACATTACATAGTCTTAGATCCCACTTCAAATATTTCTATTCAAGTTTCAGCAATGATGTATGATAACCATGTTTTTGGGAAGCTTTCTAATGTAATTCTGATTTTGAGGAACATTCCCTGAAAATTTCTTTTTGTACACTCTTTATGTATCTTAACTTGTGTCACTTTGTGGAAATGTAGCTGTGTTTTACTTTGCTTACATTATCCCTTATGCTAAGATTCAGAGACTTCTCATCTCCCATTTAACAGACCACTCTTTTCTCAGTTTTATTTCAGCCAAGGATCTCATGTTCAGTATCCCTGGTAGTGATAATTTAACTTTATGCTGTTAACTTTATGCTGTCAAATGTTTATCAGATTTTGAAGTGCTTCTTTTCAAATTAATCTGTGCTCAACTGAAAAATAATCTAACGGAACTGAAAAGTATGAAGCTAAACATGAAGAGCATGTCTCATCCTGCTTTCCTTCACCCTTCATTGTAAGTCATGATCATTGGTGTTTTAGCCATTGTCTTAGAAGCATTTATTTGTTCATAAGCTTATTATCACTTTTTCCCTTCAACTCATACCGGTTTATGTGAAGATTTGTGTGATGTTCATTTCAAATATATATTTCTTAGAAAACTTCCAAATAAGTTCACAGACATGTATAGAATTTTCTAGCTTTTCTCTTTTCTTTCTTTTCTTTTTCTTTTTCTTTTTTTTCCCAGTACTGGGGGTTGAACACAGGGCCTGGTGCTTGCATGCTTGACAAGTGCTGGACATTGAGCTGCAACCTCAGCCTTTTTTTTTTTTTTTTTTTTTTTTTTTTTTTTTTTTTTTT
>VMDO01008891.1:0-80766 GCA_007922755.1 Pedetes capensis
TGAATGAATTCTAGAGAGAAGTCTAATGCAGTAGTATTTACATTCTTTAATACATTTTATGCATATGTATATATAATAATCTCATCTGCTTAAAAACACATTATAATTTATTCATTCTCTAGAAGATTTTATTTGATAGTTTGCTGAATTGATATTTAGTTCAATTGTTTAATTGAATAACTGACTTACTGGTTTTCATTATTTTGGCACCTGGTAGACACACAACCTTACACAAATGAAACTCAAAGATTTGTTTGCACTTTCAAAGTATCATTAGGCTACTTTAACAATCAAATTGCTGTTCCTCCTAATAATCATTTTCCTATTCTCTATGGTTTCTGAAATTGATGTTTTTCAATTCCACATATAAAAAAGATTGTATACATGTGTAACATTGTCATCATGAAAAAAGATAAGTTAATGAGGTGATATTGATTACCATGATTAAATCTTTGTAAAATGTACCCACAGATTAATACATTACATTATATCCCACAAATGTACACAATTATTGTCAATTAAAAATAAATATGTTTAAAAAAAAGCTTTCATAATGCAACAAAATTGCTACACTGTCACTTTCACATCTATTTAGAAGAGAAATCTTTATATTACTACCCACAAGATGGTGCTATTTTCCCATCAGCAAGCCTATAAGCAGATTTGTGGGCTATATACACAGCTATAAAATACCTTATGTAGGACAAAGGGTAAATATTTTCCTATTTGAACTAGAATCACATAAATCCCTTGGTAACTGATCTTAATATCAATCTTCTTCACTTACTCGTTACTACTTAAATCTATTTCTTAATACTCTGCCCTCATGACCAACAAACTACTCAATGTTTCCTCATAAGTGCTTAATGGTCATCTCAAACTTAGTATGTCCAGAATTGAACTCCTGTTCTTCCTCATTGGCCTCGCTCAAACCCGTTTCACCTACAGTTTGCCTATCTCAGTTCATAACAACTACATCTTTCCCTGAAAACCTTGAAGAGACCATATACTCCTCTGATTATTTTGTAGTGTTTTTTTTTTTGTTTGTTTTTGTTTTTGTTTTTTTGCGGTACTGGGGGTTGAACCCAGGGCCTCATGCCTGCATGCTCTGCAAGTGCTGGACCACTGAGCTGCACCTCAGCCCATTTTTTTTACTTTTTGAGACAGGGTCTAAGTTACGCAGACTGCCTCTGGTCTAGATCTTGCGATCCTCCCGCCTCCACCTCCAGAGCCACTGGGATTACAGGCGTGCGCCACCAGCCCAGCCTGTAGTGTATTTTTGATTCATATGCATTCTCAGTCTCCCTTTCTCTCTCCCTGTATCCCTCTCCCCTCTGCTTCCACATTCAATATGTCACAAAATCCTGTTGACTCTAATTTCAAAGTATTTCCAGAGTGTAGCCATTTCTCCCTGTCTCTGCTGCTATTATCCTGTTCTTAGTCACCATCATGTCACCACTGACCTTGCTTCAGCCCTTGAGTTCCTGCAGTTTATTCAGCACCTCCCAGTTAGAGAGATCCTTTCCATTACTAAGCAGATCATGTCCCTGTTCTATTCAAAATCTGCAAGGACTCTCTCTCACAGGGAGTAAAAGCCTAAGTCCTAGCTCTCTGGTTTCCTTTGAACCTCAGCTCCTACCTCTCTCTCATTTGCTTGGTCAAGCCACACTGGCCTCCTTGATATTCTGCAAACATACCAGACTTACATCACCACTCTAGCCCCTCCCTTTGTTTAGAATGCTGCTCCCCAAATCATTACTTGGCCAGGGCCACATCTTCTTCGTTTCTTTGCTCTAATAACACCTCCTAGGTAAGCTCTAACCATCTCCATCCTCAATACCTCCACATCACGCATTCTGGAGCACATTACTGCATGTGGCAGTGCACTCCTGCAAAAACAATCCCGGAAACACTGAGCCATTGAAAACCCTATGAGAGTCACTATGAGTTGGACCCAACTCGAAGGCACCTAACAACTGCTTACTTAGAAGATTCAAATGTGCCTTTCTACTCCATGAGAACAGAGGTCTTATTTAATAAATTTAAACAAAAAGTCTAGAACAATGGCACTAGTAGGAGCTCAAAAGATACTTGTCAAGTAAGTGAATTATATTCAATAATTAGTGTTCAATCAAAATATTTTATTTGCAATTTACAAAGGCTTTCCTGTACAGAAATATGAAAAACTGAAATAAAATGTCATTTATGCCACATAATTGGAATCAATCTTAAGTGTTATTTACTTACAACCCATAATAATAAAAAAAACATATTTAGCAACAGTGAGCAACAGTGAACAATAATCAAAATAAGCATCTATGGATTGCACCTCAACATCAAAAGAACAAAAATACTTACAACTAGGTCAGTATGCAACTTCATGGTAAATAGAGAAAAAATTGAGGTTGTCCACAATTTTGCTTTACTTGGTCCTATAATCAACACCCACAGAACCAGTAGTCAAGAAATCAAAAGATGCATTACACTGGGAAAAGTTGTTGCAAAAGACCTCTTTAATATGTAGAACAGTACAGATGTCATATTGAAGATAAATGTGTGCCTGACTCATACCATGGTATTTTTAAATTGTATTATACGGTTGTGAAAGCTGGACATCGAATAAGGGAGACAGAAGAATTGATACTTTGGGATTGTGGTGCTAGAGACAAATAGTGAGTATACCATGGGCTGCCAAAAGAACCAATAAATTGGTCCTAGAAGTACAACCAGAGTGCTCCTTGAAAGTAAAGATGGCTAGACTGCATCTGACGTACTTTTGACACATTGTCAGGAGCGACCAATCCCCAGAGAAGGACATCATGTTTGAAACAGTGGTACATCAACAAAAAAAGGAAGACCCTCAACTAGATGAATTGACACAGTGCCTGCAACAATGGGTTTAAACATAAAAAAAAGATATGTGCCTGACACAGTATTGAAGAGTATTTCATTCTGTTGTAGACAGGGTTGGTATGAGTCAGACTCAATGGCACCTAACAACAACAACAACAACAAAAGCTTGCCAAGGCTCACTGGCATTACATGCTAAAATTTGATGTCACTTTTCCTCTGTAAAAACATCAACAACAACAATAACAACAACAAAAAAAACTGGTAGTAGTTGAGTTAGATGATGTAAAGACCAAAACTAGGTTTGCTAAAATAAGTATTTCTATAACACAAATGTATTTGTCACACAAAGACATGCACATATTTACATTTACTTTCAGCTTCTGGTTTAAGATTTTAATTATGGCTTTTATGCCTAGACTGTGGATGCGTAACTGTGAGGGAAGAAGTTGTGGCTAGAAGGATTTGTTTGTCTGATTCCATAAGACATCCCTGTGAGAAGTTGATCCAGGATATGTAGGTTTCTAAAAAATACACAGAAATAGGGTTAGGGATTCCAAACCAAAGTAACATTTGATTGTATTCAGTTGTCAGTCTTTTGGACTTGATTTGAGGCTAAAACTATGTATTTTGTCAACTTGAGTACTTTTCTTAGTTTTACCAACTATGTTGGCTGAACACACTTGTTATTAGTTACTTGACTAAATTGAAAAATAAGTAGTTCATAAGCTCTAAAATTAGTTAAAATGTCAAAATTGGTTATGCGGACTTAGTGCAAAGCTCTTTATGAAAATCTGTATTCCTATTTGTATGAATAATCACTTAAATTCAATAATATGGAACTTTGATTATGACTCTGTACCTCCATTCCTACCACAAAGGTCACAGCCTTTAATGTGACTATTATGTCGTGTGTTAAATATTTCTCAAAAGCAGAATGGTTGAATAATTTTATTCCTATTTTGTGTTCATAATTTTATGTACATTTATCAATTTTTAACCTACAGAAGTTGCCGAATGTATGAAATCCAAAAGCAGTACATTTTCTGTTTTATTCCTATTTTCTATTAATCTGTGCTTCAAGTTTGTAAATTTCAGCCTTCAACTTTATTGCAGGTGTGTATGAAAGAGAAAGATATAGAGAGGGGTGGGAAGGGAAGAAGGGAGAATGTAATAAGGGAAGGAAGAAGAGGAAAAGGGGAAGGCAGAAAAGAAAGAAGATAAATATTAAAGATTTTAGCAACATTACTGTCAAATGGGAGTTGGGACTTGGGTCTCAGCTAATAAAATTAATTCAAGGCACTTGGTCTTTTTGATGGTATTCTTTGATCACACCCTGTTGCTAACTAACAATGAGCTTTTTACTTGCCTATGTGACAAAATACTCACTACACCTGCTTTGCCTCTCTTTCTTTCACATACAACAGGACTCTCCAGGCCCCTGCATGTATGCAAGGCCATGTGACAAGTACTGGACAAAGGGTTGTAAGCAGAAGTAGAACTTGTTATTTCCTGTCCAGAGCTTTTGAGAGTGGATGTGAGTCCTCCAGTGCCCCATCTTCTCCCTGTCACAGTGACCCTCCCTGAAACACATGGTTTGAGATGGAGTACAAACAGCAGAACCTCTGTCAGCTGGCATCTCTGAGCAACTGTCTGCAGGACTGGCCCATTAGATATCTGTTAACATTTGGAAGGTAAATTTTTGGAATAGCTAACATATCCTGACTAATTAAACCAATTAAGTTGGTGATTTTAAAGTTATATTTTACTTATAAAGAACACAATGTAAAATTTGCTACTTTATTACTATTTATCCCATGGCTATTATTGTCTTTCACATATTACCTTATTCTAAAAACTTTAGCACCATAGTCACCATCGAAGCAGCCACCATAGTGTTAATAGTTCAATCAACAGAGTACTTTTGTTTGCCATGTAGTGTGATAGGATTGGGAGAACAAAGAGGCATGGACCCTATTCCAACCAAATTTAGAATCTATGGGGAAGCCATTGAATAAATAAAAAACATATCAATCCAATCATGACAGATTCCCTGGAGGAAGCAAGAAGAGGTCAGTAGAGAGGTATGACCTAATCTGGGAATGCAGGGAGGTCTGGCAAAGGGAGATCTGGGTAAGAACTGATACTTGATATTTGAGGCTGGGATCAAGAGCACTGATGGAGAACTTAACCTTTGCAAAGATTCCCATCTTCCTAAAGAAATATATTTACAATTACATCACTGTCTGGCTCAAAGGAACACACAGAAATTTGCAGCCAGCATTGCAATTGCCAACAACTTGATCCACAGAATGAGTTCTTGAAGTTAATGTTTTAGGTAGGGGAAAAAAAGCTTATTTTCATGCTTGTAAATTGAAGTCTAAAGTTGGAAGCAAATAGGAGCACAGAAAATGAATTCTCTCCCTCCAACTTAAAAATATTTAAGAAACTGCACATTTGGCAGGAAAATTCTAAACAGACTAAAAGTGCCAGTATCAGAAGAACAATCTTTACACTATATAGAAAATTACTAGTTAATCCTTCTTCAAAACTTTAATTTTATAAAATGAAAGCAAGTTCTATATGTTAGCCATAGTAAAAGAGTATATAGTTCTCTCAAATTGTTGGAAAATGTCAGATTTCAAACAAATTACTTCAAATAGGTTTAAACTACAATTTTCCTAATACAAGACTTAATCCTTTGTATTTATAGAGTGATTTTGGCCTTCCAAAACATTTTCACATGCATTATCTCATTTTATTCTAGTAGATGAGATATATAAAATTATATTAAAATGTAAGACCCACAACAACTCCATTACTCTGGAAATTAAATGTGAATTTAAAACAAAACTTCTCTGGGGCCAGAGTAAAATGAAATCAGATTTAAGATAGTATTAAATGGCAAAGGCAATGTATAAATCAAAGAAATAAGAGTTAGAAAGAATATTAATAAATCAATTAATTCAAACTTCCCAACTATAGTAACAATCACAACAATTTTGCATAGTATAAGACATTTTTAAAAATATTCATGGGAGGCCAGGCGCGGTGGCGCACACCTGTAATCCCAGTGGCTCGGGAGGTGGAGGCAGGAGGATTGTAAATTCGTGACCAGACACAGTGTCTGTAATTTAGGGAGACCCTGTCTCTAAAAGTAAAAAAGTGGGCTGGGGGTGCAGCTCAGTGGTCCAGCACTTGCAAAGTATGCAAACACGATGCCCTGGGTTCAACCACCAGTACTGAAAGACAAAAAAAAAAAAATCATGGGACTGACAAGCACTGTGGCACATGTCTGTAATCCCAGATACTCAGGAGTTTGAGGTAGGAGGATCGCAGTTTAGACGCCAGAGGGAGCCTCTGCAATTTAGTAAGATCCTATCTCAAGATAAAAACTATAAAAGAGGCTGGGATTGTGATTCAGTGGTAGAGCACTTGCCTAGCATGCACAAGGCATTGGGTTCAACTTCAATAGTTCAAAAAATTAATTTTAAATATATATATGCATATGTATTAGTTGGATCTCTAGATTTCAGATCATAAGTGGTACATTGACATGAGATGATCTTCTTTCAGGGGCTGCATTCTACTAGCAAATACTCCTTCATAATAAGACTTTCTCCCTTTAGTCCCAAAATGCCATCTAAATACACTGAAACCTGTAAGCCTTTAATTAAAAACAGGATTATACAATGGAACTTTAAATTTAGAACCAGATGTTACCCCCCACCACTAACTATTGCTGAGATTTCACTTTAATAGTTCTTCTAAAACTGATGGTCTTGTTTTTTTCCCTTGATCTTTTAATTCTGTTTTCCACAGAGCAGTTACTGGTCCTGTTTAAATATTATTCAGGTTACTCAAGGTCATTAAAGACAGGTTGCTTCATTGGATTTCTCATATCCTCTACTCTTCTTTCTTGTTCAATCCTCTCAAGTCTAGAGTATCTCATAACCAAGTCTGGCTACATAAGTTGTGGGACCTAGTATAAAACAAAAGAGCAAGGGTCTCCATTCAAAACGTATTTAACATTTCAAGATGGAAAGGGTCTTCTACACTGGGTCTTTAGCAACTGTACAGGTTCACAACCATAAAGCCAGTATGCCTAAGAAATTGGAAAATACTGTGCATTTCATCTGGTCACTGTTCCTCCAGATACTCACATGGTAGACTAATTCCTACTCTCTTTGAAAGCACTTAGATTATGTTTATTTGTTCTCTCTTCTCTCAATGCTTATATGCTATTGTCTTAGTCTATTCAGGATGCTATAACCAAAAAAAAAAACCTAGACTGTATAACTTATTAGACAATGAAAATTTATTGCTTAACCAGGTAGCCAAAGATTGAAGATTTAAGATTAAAAATTAAAGACTAGGGAGCCCAAAATTAAAGCATCAATAGATTCATTGTAGGATAAGGGCCCATTCCTCATAGACAGTACCTTCAAGATAAGCTAACTGGCAAAAGGAAAGGGTAATCAAACTCTTTTGGGCCTCTTTAATAGGTGCAGTAATCCCATTCATGAGAACACAATCCTCATGACCTAATCACCTCCTAAAAGTCCCACCTCTTAACCCAATTACATTAGCGATTAAATTTCAACATACAAATTTTGGGGGGATACACACTCAGACCAGAGCAAGAATAGAATTAGTCAATCGTTGAAGAGAATGTACTTAATTGTAGAGAACGTTGTAGAGAATGATCTTAATTGTGGATCTTAGAATGAAAATTGCAAGATGCAGGCACAAGGGCATAGTGAGTGACATATAATGGAAAAATGATGGGATGAGCAGATTGGAGAACTCAGGTGACATTGAAGAATTTTTGGTGATGGTTATAAAATATACTAATATAGAAGGGCATAGATCAGAGAAAATGGTCTTAAAATTAGTATATCAAGAGAGACTACAATTATTGACGATAACATTGAAAAGAATATTTCCAAAGATATTGCTCTTGTTTGGCTCTGGAATCTCCTCCAAAGACCTATGGGTTGAAGGCTTAGTCCCTAGGTTGGTTCACTTGGAAAGTGATGGAAATATTAGGAGGTAGGGCCTCATGAAGGGAAGCAATGTCATTGGGTGAGTATGCCCTTGAAGTGTATATAGGGACCCCAGCCCCATCTTTGGTTTCTTTCACAAAAAAGGTAAGGGACAAAGAAAACAGAGGAGTGGAATAATTTACTTACATATGACAGACATTCTAGGATAGACCTGTACAACAGAACTTTCTGCAATGTCAATAACTGATCCACCCAATATGGTGGCTTCTAATCATACCTGGATATTAAACACTTGATACCTAACTAGTGTGGCAAGAAACAAATTTTTAACTTTATTTAAAGAAATGTGGCTAGTGACTACCATATAAGACAATTCATTTCTAGAGGGTTTTAGAAACTTACTTATAGTGGTTTGTCTGCTTGGAGCTGAAGCATGGCTCCAGACTTACTCTTCTACTGTACAATAGCAAACATACATTGCCAGGCAGTTTTAATGATCACAATGGAAGATATACACATTTATAGAAATAAGTTTGTATTTTATTCATTTTATTCTTTATATTAGCTCTATTCATGTTGACTAAATTTACTCAGCCAATTGTCACATATGATTATGACTGAAATGGTTAAAACACAATTGTTTTAATCAAATTTTTTCATCAAATTCATGATTTTACTGCCCTTGAGAGACACCCGGAAATAGGGAGAAAATTAAAATTGAGTTTTACAGCATGTTTTAGGCTTTTTTAAAAGTATTTTTTATCATATTTTAAAACTTGGTCAAAGCTTGTAGAAACTGCTTTGCAAGAAATATTGGTAAATAAATTTATTTGATGTGATGTGAGTGGTACCAGAGGGAATTCTACCAAAAAATGGTTCTCCACCAGGCTGTATCATTATCATCATTCTTCACATTAAATCTTTATTTTCACCATCACTGTCAGGTTAGGAGAGGGGAGGGGAGGTGCACAAGAGTGTAAGGTGGAACTTATCAGTGCAATGTACAAAGCAATGCATATATGGAAATGTCACAATGAAATGCATGTCAGAATGAAGCACATTAAGTTTTACATTAAAAATTTCCAATAAAAAAGAAATGGTTATTATATTTATCATTTTTAGCATTAGAACCCTATTTTGTTAAATCAAATCATCATGAGCATTAGTGATTCTATCTTTACTACTGACAATAATAATAGCTATCACTTGTTGTTGTTTTTGTTGTTGTTAGGTACCTTTGAGTCAAATCTGACTCATAGCAACCCTCACAGGGTTTTCAATGGCTGACTGTTTCGGGGTTGCCTCAGGAGTGGATTTCCATATCCTTCTCTCATTTTTGCAGTGCTGGGATTGAACCTGGGACCTCAGAGACTGCAGAGTGGTGCACTACCAACCGAGCTAAATCCCAGCCCCAATGGCTATCATTAGTGACCACTTACTATATGTTAGTCATTATATTTGACATTTCACATTTGATCCAAATGCCACTTTCAAATCTTCACTTTCTCCATGCATTGCCCACCTGGAAGCTGTTTTAATGTCATATGTCAGTTATGCAATAGGTAAATTCTCATTACTTCTTAGAAACTGGCATCTATTGGATGCCATGATGCATTATTACTTGATTTCACACAAACCCTACCAAGATACACATGCACAAAGACATATATATATATATATCAGAATTGACTATAAAGCTGAGGATTTACTGAAAGGAATGAACATATTAAAAACCAAAAGCCATAGTCTTACAGAAAAGAACTACAAATGTTAAACCCTTTATAAGGTGCCCTCCTTCCCTAGCTTGCTCTTCTTGTCTTAACTGGTTTCTTTCTGTTTCCTAGCTGAAAGACGCTCTTTCTTCCTCCATAATTCCAGCTTTATCACTACTTTTAGAAAACTCAGTCCTCCGAGTCTTAAGTCCATCTTTCTTTCCTAGCAGCACTAATCCATTGGACAAAAGCATAAAGATAGTACATTTTCCCAGTTCAGAGTCATGCAATGCAGAAGCAGCCAGAGCTATGATGTGCACATTAGCAATCCAAGGTCAACTTTTCTCTGGAGATGACTCCATTTCCAAGAGGTGAATATTAGCCTCTTTATCCTCAAGCTTATTGATGAATAAATAGTGCATGGAATGCTTATGTTTATATTCAAGAAAAAAAACTTCTTGAGGTGTACAAAACTTCTCAAAAATAATACCTGATAGGTGCCACTAATGAAAATATTTATTTCCTTAAATGCAAAATTGTTAGATACTTTTTTTATTCTTTGTGACCAAATACCTGACAGAAACAACTTAAGGGAGAAAAGTTCATTTGGCTCACAGTTTCGGAGGTTTTGATCCAAAGTTGATTACCCCCACACACTTGTGAAGAAGATCATGGTGGCAGGATCATGTGGCAGAGGAGATTCTTCATGTCTTGGTGGATGGAAGCACAATAAAGGGTATACAGGAAGAGGCCAAGGCAAGATATAGCCCCAGAAACACACACACCCAATAATCTACTTCTGCCAACTAGGCACCCTCTGTTATGTTTCACCACCTCCTGATAATGCCCTCACATTATCAATCTATCAAAGGATTAATCAATTCACTAAGACAGAGCTCTCATGATCTAATCATCTCTGGAGATGCTCTCACAGACTCACCCACTGTTCTCCTAGGTGTTTTTTAATCCAGTTAAGTTGACAATAAGAATTAACCAAGACAATCTATATAGAGTTGCATGTTTTCAAACAAAAATTCATCTTCCTACTTCTAAACTGGGGCTGGGATTTAGCTCAGTTGGTAGAGCACTGCACTGCAGTCTCTGAGGTCCCAAGTTCAATTCCCAGCACCACAAAAATGGAAGAAGGACCTGGCAATCTACTCCCAAGTCATTTCCGAAACAGTCAGCCATTGAAAATCCTATGAGGGTCGTTATGAGTTGGATACCGACTCGACAGCACCTAACAACACCACCTTCTAAATTGAGTCATAAAGAAAACTGTATTTCCAACACATGCTCCTCCAAAACCTACACACACTCCAAGAGCTGAAGCTTATTCTCCTCTCCATTAAACCTGGCTGAATCCCAATAAACAGAATATGACAAAAGTGACAGTGTGACTTCTGAAGCTAGGTTAGAAAAGGAGCATAGAGACGCTTCCTGGCTCTGTGGAGACCCTCAGCTTTAGAGCCAAGCTGGCAGGTGAGATCACCCACAACACCTGGAGATACCATGGTGCAGGTGTTTCCACCAACTTTCTCATCTCAACCACCATCACCCACATACTAGTTAATGATTCAGATAATTCTAGCCCCAGCCTTTGATCCACCACAACTGATTGCAACTAAGTGGAGTGGAGACAACCTTCACCTGACAAGACTGGCTAAAATAAAGATTTGTTTAAAAAAAATGTCATTACTTTGATAGGTTTCTATATAGCTTGTTATACTATATAGGTTTCTACATAGGTGTCTATATAGCTTGTTATGCAGCCACAGTAATTGGAAAAGAAAGTAAGAACTTTTCCATGCTCTACCAGCTCTGACACAGTTGTAGTTGTTAAGTGCCATTGAGTTGGTATCCGACTCATAGCGACCCTACGTACAACAGGCGAAGCACTATTGTCAGTGCTTCTCTGCTATTC
Organism: Pedetes capensis; assembly: GCA_007922755.1. Taxonomy (NCBI): domain Eukaryota; kingdom Metazoa; phylum Chordata; class Mammalia; order Rodentia; family Pedetidae; genus Pedetes; species Pedetes capensis. The sequence goes on from VMDO01008891.1 coordinate 11,493, forward strand.
ATAGCGTTTTCAATGGAGGACTGATTTTTAGGGGTGGGTTGCCAGGTCCTTCTCCCACTGACACAGTTAGCAAGAGGTAAAACCAGAAGACAAACTCAGATCTGTCTAAATCCAATCCCAAGAGACTAATAATTCTTCATTTTTGTCTGTAAATATAAACATTTTCCTGGGGAATTAATCCCTTCTCAGTAAAAGCCTTCTAAGCTTCCCACAACATTGTTTCGTGCACATCACTCCTTTACTCAAAAACTATAGTATTGTAAGAATTTTGCTTACTTTTCTAGGAGAATGGCTGTGTCTTCCTTCTTCACCAGATTTGATGCCTCCGCGAGTCCAACAGTGCTTGTGTGCCTCTTCCATCCCACAGTTCCTCCTGTCCTCTTAATCCATCCTTAGGTAACTCTTCCCCTTCCTTTAGTGCCTGGCTTAAATGGAGCCTCTTCCAGGAAGACTCTCCTCGGGACTCCAGCCCTAACTCAGCTCTCATTTCCTTAAACATCTCACACCTTTGCCTAGGAAAGTAATTTGGGAGTGAATTTGAGCTACCAAGTATTTCTACTTAACATTTTATGAATACTAAGAGGGTCAGATTAAATTGAGTCTACTAAATATCTTCTGGTTTTCTAATGTTATTCCCCGTTTTGAATCCTGTTCTCCAATTCATGACACATCTTCAATTCTAAGCTTAAATGTTACTTCCTCAAGAAAGTCTCCTTTTCATCTGCCAGTCTCACTTAGGTCCATAAAATAAAACCAATAAAAGTATTGCAAAACATTAAAAAAAAAAAACTAACCATAGAAGTGAACAAAAAAGGTTTTTCTGACCAATACACTTTTGAAGACTATCTGGCTCTTTCAGAGTTGCTTAGCTTTCTCTCTCCTGTGGAGTTAGGCATTTTGTTTGGGGAAATGACTTTTAAGAAATAGACACATAAGTTTCAGCTTTGCCCCCTATATCTTTCAGCTTGTGTTGTGGGGGCTTGAGTTTTGCTGTGATGCTAAAAGCTTTGCCACTTGCATTTCAGATGCTATCAGGGTCACCCATGGTGGACAGCTTTCAGCTGAGGTTCCATACACAGACCAGGGCGAAGGACCCACCAGCCCACTCCTGAAACAATTAGCCATTGAAAACTCAATTAATAGCAGAGAAACACTGTCAAATATAGTGCCAGAAAATGGACCCCCCTCAGGCTGAAAGACATTCAAGACATGACTGGAGAAGAGTTACCTCCTCAAAGTAGTTTGTTTTTAGGTGCCATTGAGTTGTGTCCGACTCATAGCCAGCCTCTTAGGGTATTCAATGCTGGTTGTTTGGGGATTGCTTCTGGAGTGGACTGCCACATCCTTCTTCTGTTTTGTGGTGCTATAGATCGAACCCAGAGCCTCAGAGACCACACAGCAGCTCTGTACCAACTGAGTTAAACCCCAGCACCCCTCAAAATAAAGTTTACCTTAATGATGGGAATGAAGTAAAGCCCTTGGGTCCTCCTTTTGACATGACTGAGAATGAAAAGAAATATAGTGGTTGCAACAATGGGCTCAAACATCGAAAGATTGTGTGATGACAGTTGCTTTACATAGAGCTTCTGTGAGTTGGATCCCACTCTATCGCACCTCACAACAAATTTCAACTTTAAATTGTTTTCTGAGGGGCCTGATTATACACGTGTAATGCATGGTTGAGATTCCAGGGGGAAAGTTTCTCTGCCTTGGTCTATGAAAGGCAGAGAGAAAAATAATATGATAGTAGTTAAAATTGCAGATAAATAAATATTTTAATAGTAGTAGATGACTCTTAGAAAATAAATCCAGAAGAATATGTACAGCTACAAGGAAGGTGTCAATTTTTAGGGAAACACAATGAAAGAAGGTGAGGTTAATATTTTTTTAATTCCATGTGGAGGGTGACCTCAGCTGAAATCTTGGCTTTTACTAGCTGCACTTTTATGTTGATGTACTTATCACAACTGTAATCAAGAAATTGTTTGCCAGGCGCAGTGGCACACACCTGTAATTGCAGCGGTTCAGGAGGCAGAGGCAGGAGGATCGCAAGTTTGAGACGAGAGGCAGTCTTCATAACTTAGTGAGACCCTGACTCAAAAAAAGAAATTGTTTGAATAATATACTTTGGTTTAGAGCTTTTCTTTCCCACAAAACTGTAACCTCTCTGAGGACAAGTTTCATATCTCTATTTCATTATTTTATCATCATCAGAAATAATTCTTTTGTTCAATAATTATTTGTTGGCAGATAAGCAACTTTCCCCAGTGGTCTGCATACGAGGTATGACCCATAAACATAATAAATGTCTAAATTTTAAAAAATTATTACAGTAAAAGACATATTTCCATTAATCCCCTTCAAAATACTCCCCTTGGCTTCAAACACACTTATCCGGTCATTCTTACCACTTTCTGAAGCAGTTCTGGAAGTCCTCTTTCATGAGGATCTTTAGATGTGCTGCTGTGGCTGTTCAGTGTCCTGAATGGATGGACATTTTGGCTTTGGGGAAGAGCCAGAAGTGGCAGAGTGCCAGATTCAGTGAATAAGTGCCAGATTCAGTGAATAAGGACACACTATAATGTAATTGACAGAAGCCGCTGTACCAGAAGCAATGTTCGTGATCCATGATTTCCGGTCACTTTATAAAACAACTTCTCTCAACCAGAGCTCACATGTGAAACTTGTCAAACACTATTAGTAAGGTGCCACAAGCCACTTGCTCTACCCATGTTGAAGATCCCTGCCTTTCCATGGGATGACACTCGATTGCAGCATTCACTGTACTTTTTTGATCACACTATATCTTAGGACAGGCAGTTTGACTTACAGTCTTTTCACCTCAAACTACCATCGTGCCATACAAAGAGTTGGGTTTTTTTAAATGTTTTATCTGACAATGCTTTGTTGTTAGGTGCCATTGAGTCGGATACAGCCCAGTGACCCTATGTACAGCAGGACAAAACACTACCCAACACTGTGCCATGCACCTAATCTTTTATTTTTCTCAAAACTTGGGGGTTGAACCCAGGGCCTCACACATGCTTTGCAAGTGCCTTGCTACTGAGCTGCACCCCTACCCCATTTTTTTAATTTTTTATCTTGAAATGGGATCTCGTTAACTTACAAAAGCTGCCTCTGGCCTTGAACTTGCAATCCTCCTGCCTCAGCCTCCCAAGTCACTGGGATAATAGTTATGAGCCACCACGCCTAGTCAGTCTTTTTATGTTTGAGTCCATTGTTGCAGCCACTATATTTCCTCTCATTTTGAATCATGACACATAAGCAAAAGGAGGTCCGTAGGGGCTTTACTCCATTCCAATCATTAAGATCGACTCTACTTTGAGAAGGCAGCTCCTCCCAGTTGTTTCTTGAATGCTTTCCAGCCTGTGTGTATGGGTGTGTGTGTGTGTGTGTGTGTGTGTGTGTGTGTGTGTGTTTGGTGGAGGTGTCTCATTTTCCATCACTATTTTTGACAGTGCTTCTCTGCTAATCATAAGGTTTTCAATGGCTAATAGTTTTGGGAATGAGGTGCCAGGTCTTTCTCCTATCCCTTCGTCTGTCTTAGTCTGGAAGCTCAGCTGAAACCTGGCCACCATGGGTGGCCCTGGTGGTATCTGAAATACCACAGACATAGCTTTCAGCATCACAGTAACATTTAAGCCCCCACAGCATGACAAGTTGACCATAGCTGCCACATATCAAGAAGTTACGTAGCCCTAAGTGTTTCAAATGTTTGATCTAATTTAAGACTCAAACTGCCCTGATTTAGAGTGAATTAGGATATAGGAATGCATAGACATTAAATAAATAATATAGGGTCATGCAGTTGATAATTATGCTAATTCAGACCTACTTAATATCTCTGTTTTTTTTTCTCAACTACATCACATATGATATGGAGATGAGGTCACAATTTTGCCTATTTTCTCTCTCACTAATGAAAAAATGTTTGTGATGGTGTGGGTGGCATATAACTAGATCCTAGAGGAAACAGAAGCCTTTTGCTAGTTCTGTTCTATTTACACTAGTTATATGACTTATTTCTGTATTGTTTGCCAAATTAAATTTGTATATGCAGATGTACAAAATGAGTCAGAATGCTAGAAGGAAGAAGAAGAAAACACCAATTTGGTAGTCTAAAAATTGAGACACTTAGTAGGAACCTTCACTATATCTCACTGTAATCTAAATCTTTATGTAAGATTCTTTTTATATAATTGAAAGATTATATAGCTCACAATAGTTTAGCATTAAACTATTACCTCATATTTTCCCAAAATTACAGTTCCAGTAATAATCAGACTAGCTTTAGGAGCTGTTATCATTGTGCCATAACCAAGGAATATTATTAAGTGAAATGATGTGTTTTTGATATTTCGAAAAATACAGGACAAGAAATATCTTCTTTTAAAACTGTGAAAGATGCAACAAAAAATTGATTGTAGAGAAATTATCATGATCATTTGATAACTCAATACATACATTGAGTAGAAACTATTTTATTCTCAATAATTAGTCAAAAAGTTCCACTTTACCAGCATAAATTCTGTGCATCTCAAGTTTCTACATTTTCTCTGTAACGGAGAACTATTTTCAGTCACTCAGCAGGCAGTACAAGAGTACAAGTAACAGTCTGACTGGCATTCATTAGAAAGTGTAAACTGGTAATCTTATTAGAAAAGTAGTAGTTTTGAATTAATCCACTCTTAAGTGATACATTTTAAATTAGATTTTCAGTTTCCGGTCTGAATTGGCTTCAGTAGTATGGCCTTTGGGCGCCACCCAGTGGAGAAAGTCATACCATCTGCACAGTTTTAAAATCCTAGTATTCTTAAAAATCCAAGACTCATTATTTAATGTATAACCTCATGAGCATCTGGATGAAATCTCATAATGGCAGAACTCACATTTTTCATTTTCTCCTGCAGCCTGGGGAGCCAGTAGGACACAGTGCGGGCACCCTAGAGAAAACTCCTCAGTGCACTTCTGCCTGCAGACATATGGTTGGAATCAGTGGTTCACCCTGGCCCAGTTTACAACAATGGGAGTGTATATGAATGGCATGCAGACAATCAGACTAGCTCTGGGTTTTATATTCCCCCTTTGTATAGGGTGCTTTTTACACCTTCTGGAAAAGGTAAGGGCTAATATTTTTCTCCCCAGTTTAGGCAGCAGGACTGCAGCTAAAGTGATGTCAGCATTTCCATCTCAGCTCCTTCTATTCAATACATTAGTACACTGCCGTAAACATTAACTCCAACACACACACACACACACACACACACGTTCAGTTGTATTATCGCTGGGGCCAGAACATTGTTCTTACAAAATAAATGGACTTGAAAAAAATGAAGTTGATTGAGTGTAATAAAGTTCTATTTCTAGGGGAGATGGAACAAACAGAGGTAGTGGATGAAGGAATTTTTACTAAACTATAATGTGTTTCCTTTCAAGTGTTTGGGGGAAAAGGGCGGGAGGGGTCAGAATATAGAAAGTTGGTCTATCCCTGCCTATAAAAGCATATCTAGTCATTCAGGTTGTTATAATTCTACACAAGGACCTTATTCTGTGAAAATCAGGTCAAAACAGCATTCCACGGGCCTGTCCTCCTAATTGACACAAACAGGTAATTTAGAAAATATGTTTGAACAAACAAGCAAACACTCACCTCGCCTCGTCCAGTGGTACTCTAGCTCTCGAAGTCACGGCCTAAGCAGATTGAGGTTTCTGTGGTATGGCCTCTCCCCACTCAGTACCTGTTACCATGATTTTTTTAAAAAGCACATCGGTCTTCCTTGCGGTCAGAGAAGTTCCAGTTCTGCATACTCAATTCATCTGGGGAATGTTTTTGTTTTTTTAAGAAGGAAAAAAACTCAGCTGTCTAATCAAGGCCATAGTTTTCTTTTGTATGACGTGCATTCACTGTGTTAGAGAGTTGGTGAGACCTTGGATTGCTGACTCTGAATGTTTAAAAAAAAAAAGGTAAAGAGGAGGAAGAGGGGAAGCAGGAAAAGGATTAGGTGGAGGAAGAGAAGAAGGAGAAAAAGGAGGAGGAATAAGTCCCAAGAATTTATTGGAGGCCAAAAAATTGTGTTTGGTCATGGACACTGCCCTTTTAACTCAAACTTTTTTAAAAAATTTGGTTTGGAAAAGAAATTGAATAGTTTCCTTTTTATTCTTTTTTTTTTTTTTTAATGGATAGATTTATCGGAAAGGCTTACTTGGTATTCTGGCTGGATTTATTTCAACTTCTATTTTAAAACAGAGAGAATATTTGTCATTTGACTTGTTTTATAATATTAGGGCTATGCCTTAAGCAGACTAAAATGATTACATTCTACAAATCGTGTCTAACTTGCTACGCACCCCTCAGCTTTAACCTCAAGAATACCAAAGTACCAGACATAAATTTAAATTTCCTGATTTGTGAAGAAGGATGTTAGTGAGGGTGTCGTGTGTGTGTTTTTCCCCACATCTCTCTGTATTTCCTTGCCCTCACCAATGAGGCTTACAAATACTTTACATTTTTTAAACTTAAGTGACTTTTATGTCCCTTCCTTTGGCCATCTTTCTAAGATGTGAAGAATCTAAATAGTTTTACTGGAGATCATGAGACTGAGAGCCTAGCCCAGGAAAATTGACTCAAGACTTCAGATGCCAGGCAGGCTGTTAGGACACAATACTTATTATCATCTCCCTGAACCCCAGACGTTATCAGTCTGCAAGCGAAACTTAATCCTGAACATAAATTGCATTTCCTAAAAAAACACAATCTTGCCTTAAGACACCAACCTCCCTGATTACAGGGAATGTCTATGTTTACACATTTGTACAGAGCATGCTGACTGTATTAGTGTCCTAGGAAACAAACTGTGTGCCGCTCACAGACCTGCTGCAAGCACTAAGGAGAGAAAGAAAAAGAAATTTTGAAATCAGACTCCCGATCTCTAACTCCTTTCAAATTCCTGAAGCACATTAGCTTTACTACTGCATGATGTGCACGGTAGTATTTCTTCTAATGAAATCTGACTAAAAGTTTAAATGAGTTTAATGCATGAAATGTATAAATAAAATGTGGCCTTGATTAAATTTAGACTTGATACATAACTTAAATGGGTAGCCCAAGAACAGCATTGGTATCATGTGTCCAGACTATTTTGGGCTTTGCAAAAGTAGTTTGGATTTTATCAGTCAGAGTAGAACACATTCTATCAGAAGCACAATATACGTGCAAAGCTGAATTATGCAAAAGGACTGTAGAGAGAATGCACTGTAATTGAATAGAGGTAAGAATGAGAAAATAAAACAAGAAATTGAAAGATGACCACCATGGATGGAATTCTAAAGTGTTGATTTTCAAAGAGCAATTTGCATAGGGAAAAGATTTGACTTGGAGTTTCATCTGGATGTTTCTTAATTTCATGACTGGGAAAATCTATTTCATGGAACTTCAATTTTTTTTCACTTATACATGTGGATCAAAATTCCTTACCCACCAACTTCCTGGCTTGTTGGAAGAATTAGAATAACACATAAAAAAGTTCTTTGTATGCTGTAGAGTGCTTTGCAAATCTATGTTGTTGTTGTTGTTAGGTGCCGTCAAGTCGGTATCCGACTCATAGTGACCCTCTGTACAACAGGGGAAACACTATTGTCAGTGCTTCTCTGCTGTTCATAGGGTTTTCAATGCCAGATTGATTTTTAGGAGGGGGTTGCCAGGTCCTTCTCCCAAGCCTACAGCTTCTGGTGTTCCCAGGCGCTCTCCCATCCAGGTACTAACCAGGCCTGACCCTGCTTAGCTTCTGAGATCTGACGGGATCGGATGCCACAGGGCTACCACTGCAGGCTTGCAAATCTATAGCATTATCATTATAATATACTTTCTTGAATATGGAAATGTCCTATGTGTATCTAAAATTTATAAATCAAGTACTCTTTCCAAGTAGCATAAAAAATATATAACCCACCATATATAATGGTGAGGATTAAAGATTTTACTTAAGAATAAATGGACTAAAACAACAACAACAAACTATTGAGAACACCTTAACAACTATACAGAAAATTTCATGAATTGGTAGTGACCTATATGGTCCTTCAAACCAGACAATCTCCACTCCAATCCTGGCCTCTGCAACCCATTAGTAGCAGTTATATAAGTGCATAACTGAGCAAGTTAAGTATTCGCCGTCTTTTTCATTTTATATCGATCATACAAATATCACAATATGCATTTCAAGGTGATCATGCCTATAAATAAACAAAAATTATTCCACTTCAAATGACCAAAGAGTCATTCTTCATTGACAGTTTAAAAATGGAAGACTAAAAGGGGCGCGATGTAGCACCTCTGTCATCCCAGCAACTTGGGAATGTGAAGCAGAAAGATAGTGAGTTCGAGGCCAGAGCCAGCCTGTGAAATTTAGCAAGACTCTATCTCAAAATTAAAAACAAAATCAAAATTGGGATGGAGGTGCAGCCCAGTAGCACTCACAAAGTCTGTTCAAGGCCCTAGGTTCAAACCCCCCAGTGCCGCACACACATATGCACATTGGAACACCAATACCTAAATCTCCCACATTGAAAATAAGGGGTATTGTGTGGCAAAATAGATGAAAGTTTCTGCAACACAAGGATAGAGGAGGAGAGAGCAGCAAAATGTTGTCTTAAACTTCCTCAGAAGAAATGTTTAATAATTCCAGGCTAAACCACAGCCAAACTCTGTTTACTTATTTTGTTTCTTTTTTGAAGATTGCACAATGCCACTCAGTCTCAGGCATTTAACAGAATGAAACCAGGTGAGTTTGGGCCAATTTTGCCTTTCATTTTTCAAGTTTGTTTATTACTTTACTTAAACCACAACATTCTGAGATCTCACAAGAAAATCTGTTTCTGTGAAATTTTCAGCCTGATTTCCAAACCAGAGTAAGAGGCTCAAATAAACTTGGGCCCATTTCAAAAAAGCATCTGAGATTCTGGATGTTTATTTGAAGCAATCTGGACTCCTGACCTTTTGAGGTTCCCCCACCACCAATAAAGAGGTCCTACAATGAATTACTGTGCAAGGATCTAGTGGCCCAGTGTCTGAATGGACAAAAATTCCATTGGTCACAAGGAAAGTTGTTTCTGAGCACATTCAGTAGAATCAAGCATTAAGCAGATCTATTGATACCCTTCTTTTAAGAAAATGCACCAACCAATCAGGGTCCTAGTTCAGGAAACCTGTAAATGGATGATTTATGCAACATGCTTTTTGAGTTGAAAAAGTATTTCTAGGTTGACACCCGTAAGAAGAGGCTCTTGTTGGAGCCGGTGGAGGGTTTAGTATTTCCTGGAGCACTATAGAAAAATTCAGACCAAACTCCACTTTCCCATACAGAGCTGCCTTTAACATCAATGTGGGACTTCAGAAAATATGCCAATTCTCCTCAATTTATTAAACCTTTTCAAAAACTGAATTCTGCCACTTTTGAAATGATGAACACTGAGAAATTGGATTTGAAACCGCAGCATTAAATGCTTAAAATCCGATCCTTCTGTCGGGACCTGGGATAAATTAAACTGATGTACATTATTTTTAAAGAAAGGGGAAAAATATGGGAAGCGGATTTTGCAGCCTGGAGGCATAGAACAAAACAAGTTATGCAGGTGATACAAACCATCTTAGTTCATTCCTATAATGGCTTTCTACTTCCATATGGTGGCCCATACTAGAAATAATTCTTAGGAAAACACATTTGTATGTGATAAATAAAACATTATTTTAGAGATTTCTGTGTTTTTTTTTTCAGAGATTGCTGCAACTTTTTAATTCAGTGTTCCAACTGCTATTTAATTTTTTTTCTTGTTTTACTTTGGTGAATGAGTTTATTTTTTCAAGGAGAGAGTGGCAAAGAATGTGTACAGCTGATAAGGGTATAAGGTGAACAATTATCAAGTGTTTCCATCAAATGAATTCAGTGCAGCTGGATGCTATGTATTAGGGTTTAATCAAAGCTTTAGGAATTTAAACAAAAAATGGGTTGAGTTTCTCTTCAGCATATTTTAAACTTGTAAGTAGGTTATATTGCAAATATTCATAGATTTTATTAATTTCTGACTTTCAATGGCATTTCTCTAAAGATAAATTATATTACAAAGAGCACAAACATCTCTACCCTATTTATTTGGGTTGTTGTCAATGGAAGTATTTGATTTCATAACAGAAATAAAACTGATTAAAAGGATCCCAATTTAGAGAAATCTAGAAAAAAAATCATTTCCTCATAATCATTCAGGTAGTAGTGAGAAGGCAAGTTCAAATATCAGAAGAGATTTGACAATAGATAGCCATCATTGAAATATTTTTAAAAATCTAACCATTTAAGTTCGCTGCATGTATTTGTACCAAAGATCATGACTCATCTCTGACATAGATAATTATGGTATAAAGGATTAGAAAGGATAATCTTGTTTTTAGAGCCCGAACACTTACAAAGCAGGAAATAGATGAAAAAAGATGTCTACCAATTTTCCCTTTTGGGAAAGAGGTACTTATATATTCTGCAACTACATTATTGCCATAAGCAGAATAACTTGTCAATGAAATTATCTTTAAGTGGACTGGTAGATTTACTGTGGGGTTTTCAATGTCTTTATGAATTTCACTTGCAAGCCTTATATTGTTTAATAAAATAATTAAAACATGAATTGTCTGTACAAAATAGACTTTAAAAGAAAGGACATTGCAGAATGTAGACTTATGTGTTCTCTGCAGGCCACAGAATATCTAGAATTACATATGTACAAACTGAACTGAAAGTAGTGCATAGTAATTTAGAAAATTTGACTGAAATATGCTTCATAGATTTTTCAATGAATTATTCACAACTTAAGTGAGTACTTCATCCATTTCACATAGAACTTTTATATTCCCTCAAAAATAAGCCTGAAACCAGGCCCAAATATCTGAGATAAGATGAGTAAGTGCTTACTGGCAAGCTACAAACTGATTTGGGCTATGAAGCTGCCACACCCATGCAACTCCTTATTTCAGTTGGCATTCCAAACTGTTGCATTTGATTTTATCACATCAAAAGTGAGTAGAAAACACACTCCTGAACCAATTAACACAACATGCAACATTTTTTTTTCCCTTTTACCTCTGATTTTAAACAGTGCCTGTGAGCTGAAGCAAAAAGCAAGGCAGTTTCTCTGGTGAACTTGATCTCTGCATGCAATCATCAATTAGCTCTAATCATTCAAGACCTCATATCCTTAGTTTTATGATTTGGAGCATAAAGTACCTAAGTGTTTTATTTCACGTCACTTGGGCCTGAGATCCAGGGGAAAAAAACCTGCGGAATGCTGCAAATCTCCAGATTATAAACAGTAGTGTACAAAACCCAGGTAGTTCCTAACAGAGGAGGTTTTCTGGGATTCTTTTTTTTTTTTTTTTAAATCAACTGAACTCTCCATTCTCACATATACTGAAACTAAGTTCAAAAGGCACACTTCTTTAAAAAGAGACCTATTTATCTTTGTAATCTTCCTCTCATCAACAAATGACTGATAGGAATTTTAATAAACCTTTGCTTATTTATCTATTTTTTGCTGATTTATTTTCAAGTTATGTATTTTGCAATGTATTGGATACACTGAAATAAAAAAAAACACTAAGTACAAACAAATGGATTCTCAATTTTTTTACACACGTGACATCAAAGTGAAGGTGGTATACTATGCAATTCCTTAGGAATATACAACTAACATCCATCTGTCATTGTCCATTTTGTGTTGGTTTTCTGAGTATGTGTTATGTTTAGAGGACATACCAGACTCTATGTTGTTGTTGTTGTTGTTACGAGCCGTCGAGTCTGTATCCAACTCATATCGACCCTACATACAACAGGCAAAATGCTATTATCAGTGCTTCTTTGCTGTTCATAGGGTTTTCAATGGCAGATTGATTTTTGGGAGTGGGTTGCTGGTCCGAATCCTAAGCCTATAGCACCTGGTGTTCCCAGGTGGTCTCCCATCCAAGTACTAACCAGGCCTGACCCTGCTTAGCTTCCAAGATCTGACAGGATTGGATGCCACAGGGCTATGTCTGCAGGCTTACCACAATCTATTGTTCTCAGGTGCCATCAAGTCAGTATCCGACTCATAGTGACCCTCATAGGGTTTTCAATGGCTGACTGTTTCGGGATTGCCTTGGGAGTGGATTGCCAGGTCCTTCTCCCATTTTTGCGGTGCTGGAAATTGAACTCGGGACCTCAGAGACTGCAGAGCAGTGCTCTAACAACTGAGCTAAATCCCGGCCCACCACAATCTATAGTATGTCTAAAATCATATGAATACAGATTTCTATTATTTAAAAACTATAATGGAGAATGGCATACCAATAACATTCTCATAAATTTTTCTCACAAAATTTCAAGTTTGTTTTAGTGGAAGCAAAGAGAAAATTCAGTCTTCATCTGAACTATTTTTTCTCAATTAAATTTTATTGTGTAAAAAAAGTAGGTCAGTCTTGACCACTGCCTACTTTGGTCTTACACAGATAGAAATTTAATGCCATGTATTCATAAGGGCGACTTCATACTTTAAGTAACACCTTGCACAGTGCACATTAGCTGACTGTCAGCTAATGGGAAGGACAACTTTTGTACTATTATAATTTTTATCCAAAAGGGACCCAAAGCACATTTGAAGGTAAGTTCTGCCTTTGAGTTGAAATGCAGCCACCCTGAAAAGACTGCTGTGCCTGTTAATCATTGCAGGACCACTACACAGCTGATGGAGAAAGTGCACATTTTTGGCAAACCAAAAATATGGCAACCTTGGCAAAACACTTTTTTACCAAAAATATAGTAGTGTCTTTTATCTCAGAAAAGGAAGGCCAAGCTTCTTGTTTGCTTCCTTAAGGATTCATCCAAAAATCTGTGAGACCAAATCCATTACTCATAAAACTACTCTTGTGGGTGTTGACCACTTTAGACAGAAAAGAGACCTTTTCAGAAACAATCAATAGGGAATTTTCTTCTTGTCTTAAAGTTTGAAAAATACTGGAACCTAATCCTCACCAAAGTTTATTTGTATGTTGTATCTCATATGCTACCTGCCAACTGAAGACTTGCTTTACTATCTCACAAAACACACTCCTTTTTGTGCAGATGTATACACTCATACATAAAATTGTAGCCATAACTATATGATTATCTATTTTATTCTGTAGTTGTTCTAAAAGAAATTTCTAAGAGAGTAGGATTTTAAGAGTATACTTATAAAAGTAAAGAATTAATTTGTCAATTCTTTGTTGTTGTTAGGTATGTTTGAGTCAGGTCCGACTCATAGAGACCCTATGTACAACAGAATGAAAGACTCCCCTACACTGTGCCATGCCTGGCACTGTGTCAATGCTTTTCTGCTATCCATTGAGTTTTTGCTGGCTGATTGTTTCAGGAATGGGCTGCCAGGTCCTTCTGCCATTTATGTGGTGCTGGGGATTGAACTCAGGGCCTCAAAGTGCGCAAAGCACTCTACCAACTGACCTAAACTTCAGCCTTAAACTCTTCCAGAAGCTTCTCTTTTTTTGTCTAATCACTAATCATCATAACAATCCTGTAGTGGACTGTAAAACTGCTTCCAGTTACTTTCTGCCTGTTTCAAAGAGACAAAGATACACTCTTGCCCCACTCACATGAGGCTTGGGTATGACTTCCTCTGGCCTATTTAAATGTCAATGAGAGTGATGCATGAACCATTTAAGCAGCTTCTTTCAGAGTGATCCCATGGTTCCTGCATCTATCTCTTCCCTGTGCCATGAGACCAACACATTCCAAAAGGGGTGACATCTTTTGCCAAAAGGAAGCAAGCCGCAAAGCTGTAGCTGGCCTGAAAAGGATCTGCCATTCAAGCAAGAAATAGAACATTGTTTGAACCACACAGATTTTGGTAATACTTTTACAATATAATTAACAGAATAAAGATAAGCAATGTTAAGTTATTTTACAGAGTAGTGCATTACGGACCAGAAGAATTCAGTAAGTTGCCCAAAGTAGCACATTTAATAAACACAATAGCAAGGAAATAAATTAAGAATATCTGACTCCTTATCCCATGTTTTACCTTATGGTGTTTTGGGAGATCAAAATGTATGCCAACCCATTATCCAGGAGGGTCCTCTTTTACTTAATTAACCTATACCACCACAGAACTATTCTCCACCTGAATCATATAGGTCTTCCTCGGTAAGCCCTTGCAAATTCTATAAAACCAGCTTGAAAAACTCCTTCTAAAAACTCCTTGGTTATCTTTTATTTACTTTTCTATTCTCTGTCATTTGTTTATAATCAGTTTATATTTCCTTCCAAAATTAATAATGATAGATTTTAGTAATTTTGATATTCAAACTTTCCATTCTATTTCAAATCCCTACTATTCCATTCTGTTTCCATTTAAACTTTCCATTCTATTTCAAATCCCTACTCTGTAACTTCTCAGCTCTATGATTTTGAGTAAGTCCTGCAAACTCTGTAAGCCTCAGTTCTTAGTGATTATCGAGGGTAATAACTTTTCACAGGCTTACTGTGAGAACTAATGACCCATGGAAAATGTAGTCAGATCAGGCGCCTAACAATGATTAACACTTTTTCCTGGCATCCCATCACTCTTTCTACACAACATCTTTCTAGAACAGAATGTAAAGAATCACAGACAGCTAGTTTTATAAAATGTTCCAATAATATTCTTGAAACCAACCCAGTGAATAAGACAATTTGTTTCACTTTGATTTTCCTCAGTTTCTATCTTTTTACCTTTCATTTCCTTAAAATCAACATGCTTGTTATATTTTGTTTTATTTTTAATGTGTTTTGTAGATTGTTATATAATTGTAAATTTTTTCTATTTGCATCTATTATTATTTTTATTTGTACCTATTAAATTAAAATATCAGCTCATATTTTGGATTCACTGGGCATAATTATGTTTCTATTTCAATATATCATATAGCAATAAGTATAAAATATTACAAAAATTTTAGGTATTAAATTGTTTTAATCTAACCAGCAACCAGAATTTAAGGTGTAATTTCTGTGTCCACTTTTAGCATTATTTTTTTTAATTGGACATTTTTAATGTACACCTTAATGTGATTCATTCTAACATGCTTTTCATTATTAAAGCATAACCTCAGGATGACATAGATCCTTCTGCCATTTAATATTAACAGTCATGACCACATGGTGCACATACTCATGCTTAGGTAAATGCTACAGCATCCTATATCCAGTACCCATCCTGGGGTCTATTTTGACCCCTCAATACCAGTGAAGGGTTATCTTCACATTATATTTTGACACTACTTACCATACCTTAGGTTACTTCAACAAACCTCTAATTTTAGGAGTACCATAAAATGAAACCTAGTTGACTTCAAGTTCAATGTCTGCATTGAAATAAGATCCCATCAATTATTAGAACAACTTCAAGACTCAATCTTCCTTTCTGTTATAGGATAAAGCACTCATTCTTCAAAATATATAATGTACTTTTGAGTTTTAAATGAGAAAATATTAGAAACATATTACTAAACACTATGATGCTAAAATGTTAGGAGTTTTTGCTATTGTACCTAAGATAATAAGGTAAATAGTATTTTCTTCCTATAACCTAAGTCATTCCAACAGTCTAGCCAACCTCAATTCAATATTTTAAAACTTATCATACAAAAATTTTTACAGGATATTTATGTATTTATGTATACATAATGTGGGCTGGGATTTGGCTCAGTGGGTAGAGCGCTGCACTGCAGTCTCTGAGGCCCTGAGTTCAATTCCCAGCACCGCAAAAATGGGAGAAGGGCCTGGCAATCCACTCCCAAGGCAATCCCGAAACACTCAGCCATTGAAAACCCTATGAGGGTCCCTATGAGTCGGATACCGACTCCACGGCACCTAACAACAACAACAACAACAACAACAACAACAACAACAACATACATAATGTATGTAATTTTTAATTTGTAAGAGTGAAAATTGTTTTCTATGTTTATTCAAATCAGGTTACTTGTAGATCTGTACAGGAATGATTTAATGATGTTGACCTGGAATGATAAGAAAGTTTTTTATGAATTTAGGGTATTTTTAAAAATGATTAAGTGAGGCAATAGCACATTATAACTTTCAGTTGTAAATTTCATACAAACACACACATACACACACACACACACACACACCCCAAAAAAAAAAAAAAAAAAAAAAACAGCTTTGCTGATCCTTTACCTTGTAGTTTGGTTTTACCTTTTCATTCTAAGATGTACATATTATGTTCAATTTCCTCTTCGATCCTCTATTGAATTTAGTGTCCAGGTTATTTTCATTTCTGTAACTCATCACTATTCATCAAGAATATTAGTGCTAGTATTTTCTGCTCAAACAAATGTGAAACAAATTTAAAACCAAAGGAGCTGATCTTGAAGTAATCGTAGAAGAAAACATGGTTTTCAAATTCTCCACAGCCTGCACAATAAATTAGGTTGAGGACAGAAAGACTTTTTACAGAGAAATTCAACATGTGTAGAAAACATATTTTTGCCCGGGTGCTCATGTTTCTAGATTGTTTTTCCTCTACTGCTAATGACACTTGATTCAACCTGAACACTTTTAACAAATGACACAGAACCAATTGTCAAATGCTTACTTGTCACCTCTTTATCCATTGCTAGATATTGATAGTTCATCTATGCATTATTGGAGAAAATTTCACTCATTCTCATGGCAATAATAATGTATAATCACATTTCTTCAATGGTTGTTTTTCTTAATGATTTAACTTAACTGATGTGAAGTATAAACTGGTTTGAAGTGCCAGCATGGAAAAAATGTGCTTTTGTTAGCATTTGTTACAATCTCGTAGGTTAGAAATTGCCCTGTAATTACCACAGGACCTTGCCTATATTATTGTTCAAAATGAAAGCAGCAGAGTTCACAATCTTGGCTTACCATGCTATCTGTCCATGGTCTTTGAAAGATGGCATAATTTCAAATATCCCAGACTGGCTCACAATGCTGTCATATGTCACATTGGATTACCTTAGCTAGCTTGTGTTATGTTACATCAAGGATGTGACTAACATTAACCACATGTAATACAGAAGAGAAATGTTGTCTGCCAGGGAAATTTCAAAATGGTATGGCTTTTTAGAGACCAGGATTTTAGAAATTTCTGGTCATTAAAGGGGAAAAAAGATCTTTAAATTATTTTAAAAGCAACTTCTATCTTTATTCACTCTCACTTTCAAAGGAGTTTGCAATTATAGGCAAATTACAACTTGCTATACTAAGTATACAAAATGTACCTTGTACAGAAAAGAAACTGATTTGTAATATCAAAAACACTGTAGATTACAAATAACCAAGTGAGAGCTAAATTCATTTACTTTAGAAGACTCTAATTGAACACTTGAAATAAAGGAAATTTAATGAAAGAAGACTAAAATGTTACACAATGTAACTACTTCAGACTCCTCTAGTTTCATTTTGTAAAATGATTATACATTTGGACATATTTTAAGGCACTGAATGGAATCATTTTGCTCACCAACACTGTGAAGAAATTGTTTGGTTACCAATAAAATAACCAGACCAATAATACAAATCATATTTCTAACATGAATAACCTAAATTTATACAAATCAGTAAAAGTATTATGAAAATAGCATTGATAGTACCAACAATGCTTTCTATATTATTTTTCAACAAAGACCTAATAATCTATCAACTTTTAAATATACTAAGACTCCCCACAAAACCAGTAAAGCTCATTAGCAATAAAGAAACAACAAAAAAAAAATCAAATAAAAAGGATTCATGTCCAATCTATGCCCACATTAATGCTGGAGATACAGACTAATCTGCTTCTTTTTTGAAAATGAAATCAGCAAGAACATCGTCTTTCACTTAAACCTATTCATCGATATGCAAGATTAACCAAAGGCAGAAGAGAATGTAACACTTTCAAATTAGAATATACAGAGAATTCATACCTTTTAAACTCTCTCATTTTCAGAAAATCCCACTGAAATTTCTAATCTTCAGGTTTCATTTCTCCATCTAGTCTAAATTCTACTTTAACTAGTTGCACAATAGCACATACAAAAATGTTGTATTCTTGTTCTTGTTATCCATTCTTATACCCATGACAATTATTCCAATTAAAGGAAATTCCCTAAGCCATGTATTTTTGGAACCAAATTAAATTTACGGTTTCTGGTCTCAGTATGATTGTATGATTTTCTTATTACTTTGTATTCTCTTCTTAGTTGTTATCACTTAAGCAGTGTTTGTCAAAAAGGGGTGATTTTGTTCCCAGTGGCACATTTGGCAATGTCTGGAGACGTTTTTGGTTGTTATGACTCAAGGGTTGCCTATTGGCATCTGGAGGGTAGAGGCTAAGGATGCACAGTCCTGCACAACAAAGAATTGTTGTTGTTGTTGTTGTTGTTGTTGTTGCTGCTGCTGCTGTTGTTGGGTGCTGTCAAGTTGGGTCAGATTCATAGTGACCTTTGTAGGGTTTTCAATGTCTAATTGTTTCCGTGATTGCTTCAGGAGAGGATTGCCATGTCCTTCTCCCATTTTTGCAGTGCCGGGGACTGAATGCAGGGCCTCCAAGAGTGCAAAGCAGCACTATACCAACTGAAATAAACCCCCAGCAACTTGGCCTAAAATGTTGGTTGGTGGTCCTGAAGTTGAGAATGTCTGATTAAACTTAAGTTACCACAAACAGCGCCTTTGAATCTTTGATCTGCAGATCCAAAAACCTGTATAACATCCCTACTTGCATGTCCCAAAGGCACTCAAACTCACCTTGTCACAAATTACACTCAAATTGTCTCCTACAAGTCCAACTACCCAATCCTTGGGGTCATCATTAGCCACTGCCTCATACCAGAGCCAGATGCTAAATCTCACCTCCCCTTGCTGTCCTCATGCACATGTCTGATTCCTTTCTAAGTTCTGCCATTTTTGTAGTCAATGTATTCTTGAATCCTTCCATTTCTTTCCACTCCAATGTTGAATACAAGCTAGATTACTTGGATTCCTTTTACCACCTACTAACTGTATTTCCCTGGGCCACTCTTAAATTTTTCACAAAAATGCATCCAGAGTGATTTTTCTTTTTAAACTCAAATCTCATTACAAAACCCTACTTTCTACCATACGCATACATGAAAACTCAATATTCTTCCCAATACACTGATAAAGACCTTACCCATTTTGATCTCCATTTGCTCTCCAGCCTTTATTTTGCTTCCCCAAGTTTCTCCTTCTTTATTTAGCTAATCTCATGCATCAAACTTATTTAACTAATTTCCCAACACCCATTTACCTTTTAGTAATTAATGTTAACCTTTAAATTATTTCCAACTAATATTTGTATACTAATCCTTAACCTTAACCTAGAAAGTTAGAATATATCACAACTCCTTTTTGCCAATGTCTTTTTTCATTGTTGAGTTCAGCTTTTAAGAGTGTATCTTTAGTCTCGCACAGTGGCTCACACCTGTAATCCCAGCAATTTGGGAGGCGGAGGCAGGAGGATTGCAGGTTTGAAGTCAGAGGCAGCCTGCATAATTTAGTGAGACTTTGTCTCAAGATAAATAATAATAAAGGGGTTGGGGATTCAACTCAGTGGTAGAACACTTGCAAAGCATGCACAAGGCCCTCATTTCAACCTCCACACACAGTAAAAAACAAAACAAAACAAAGAGTATATCTTCACGTGTTTGTCTAAAGGAAGCAATAAGTGTTATATTTTCTGCGTAACTATGTTGGTCCACACAAAGCAATTATTCCCATTCCCTCATGTGTCAATCCAGTAGTCAAATTCTTGGCCACAGCATATTTTTCCATGAAAAAATAATATTTTAGGGGTTTTTGTACTTACAGGGATCTGAGCCCAGGCTTAATATTTTTCTTAGGAAATTTTTTGTTGTTGTTGTGTCTTGGGAGTCTTTTAATGCAATTATATGGAATTGTAACATTTTTCTAATATGTGCCTATTTGTATGTCTTTTCTCATATTAAAATGACAACAATGCTCATAAGAGTATTATTATTAATCAAGTACTTAGCGTAAGCCACACATTGAGTTAAGTGCTTTTCATATAATATTCAATCTTCATGGTTACCATGTAAGCTGATTACTAATATCATTCCCATTTTACAAATGGAAAAACTGAAACTTAGAAGGATTAAACAATTTTCTCAAGGCTGTACAAATGGGAATTAGATGAGACCATATGACTAATTCTTGCTAATGGAATAGCGGTAAAAGTGATTTGTCACTTTTCAGGCAAGCTAAACCAAGCTATGTTTTCTCTATTCTTTGTCTCACCACTTCACCAGTTGGATATAAACAGTGAGGGTGGCCTTAGAAACTATTATTATAAAGAACAGAGCTTCCATCAACCTGGGCATGCAAATGACTCAGTAGAACTAGAACAGGGGACTGCTGAACCCCAATCAAAAATATCCACATTGGATTCTTAGGTGAGTGAAATCTAAATTTTTATTATTGTAAGCAAACATAACTTTATAATTGGTCATGGTGTTTTTCTCTAAATACTAAAGTGATCAAAAGCATAATATAAATCTATGCACTAAACTCTTCTAGGTAAAAAAGTATTGTTGTTGTTGTTAGATACCATTGAGTCAGGTCCAACTCACATACAACAACAAGAAAATAGGATTCTCAGTAAACATTAAAGGAAATACGGTTTACTTCATGTAGAAAATTAGTTCTTTTGGAATGACATTGGTATAATATCTTGTCTAAGTGGTGTCTATCTCTGTATAAGTGGAAAGATTACAAATATCAAATACTTGTAACATTAATAAGTATATTCATATCTAATTATCTAAAAGTTAAAATACACTGAGATTCTTTAGGTTGATTAGATAAAACATTTTTATATTTAGTAGGCTTCTAGCAAAACTTAAAAGTATACCTTTTATTAAAAATACTCTTTCAATTTAATTATGGTGATCTGTCCAAATTAATTATGCTAAACACATTGTTGTTGTTGTTGTTGTTGTTGTTGTTGTTGTTGTTGTTAGGTGCCCTCAAGTTGGTATCCGACTCATAGCAACCCTCATAAGGTTTTCAATGGCTGAGTGCTTCGGGATTGCCTTGGGAGTGGATTGCCAGGCCCTTCTCCCATTTTTGCGGTGCTGGGAATTGAACTCGGGGCCTCAGAGACTGCAGTGCAGGGCTCTACCCACTGAGCTAAATCCCAGCGCTAAACACATAAACACACAAATTATCCACAAAATATTTATTTTGGCTATAAGATTAGTTTATGTGAAAATTGTAAATAAGCAGCATGTTCAGCAAAAAGGGACATATCAGGAGTATTATGGCATATAGATTTGAGAGTAAATATTGAGCAATTTTATATATTTTTCAAAAGAACATGATAGTATCATACATACAAAGACATAGGATTATAAAGATAGTGAAAGTGTTTTGTTCAAAATTGGAGCTGGGTATAATCATGTTATATCTGTGTTTCAGTTTATGTCTGCATACCTATTTACATGTCTCTGTACATATTTATATGTATATCTCTGTTATTGGATTCATCCTTGTAGGTTTGCTTTGTATATTTCTTCTGTTACATTTTACCAAAATATCTATAATTATTTGTTTAGTGCTTAGCAGGTTATGTAAAATAGTTCTATGAAACCTGTCACCATGTTTATTTTCTGAGTATATTAAAGATATGTTTTCATTACATCATAACATATCTTCTTTACTATAACTCATTAAAAAATTCTCCAATTACAGTCATAACAGAACTGCTCCTGAACAAGAATTTTTGAACTGTAAATAAAGTAACTGATGGCCTCCACTTAGGCTGCTAGTAAGCTGAGATCCAAAATATAGGCTTAATTCTGGCCCATGTGCGGGATTTGGTGGCATATGTTCTACATTCTACCTTCTACCTGGCACCATTCTTAGTTTTAATCCTTGTTTTACTTTTATCACATTTTCATTGTTTATTTTCAATTAATTTTACATAACTTTATTGTTGCATCTTAGTACCTACTGCAGGATACAGGAAAATGTAGCCCTAAAGTATGCCAATAGCCATGTTGAGAAATAGGAAGAGAAAAATGTTACTTTCTTGTGTAGTATAAGAAATATATATTCTGAGCTGAGATAAAGCATGAACCAGTATTATTGGGGGCTGGGATTTAGCTCAGTTGGTAGAGCACTGCTCTTCAGTCTCTGAGGTCCTGAGTTCGATTCCCACCACCACAAAAATGGGAGAAGGATGTGGCAACCCATTCCCAGGCAATCCCGAAACAATCAGCCATTGAAAACCCTGTAATGGTCGCTATGAGTCGGACAAGACTCAATGGCACCAACCAAAAACAACAACAAGTATTATTAACACTATTTTTATTTATAATTTGTGTGCATTCATTGTACATTGAGATTTCATTTATTTTCTCTAGCCAAATATTTTAACCAAGTCAATGCTCTGGCTTACAAATTATGGTTCTCATAATCCATGAAAATGTGTATGACCTAAATAGCTTGCATGAAAGATCTTGTTAGCAGATTATATTAAATTTAATTGTCTCTAAATGGCATACTAGTTCATTTTTATTTATTTACATTTTATTTTTAGTGGAAAAGGAAAGGCACAGACTCTGGACACAGACTTCCTGGAGTCAAATCTCATCTCCCTTGCTTAGTAGTGCTTATGCTAAAATAAGCTACTATGTAACCTCAACTTCTTCATCTGTAAATTGGGGATAACATTGTTATCAAAATTAAGTATATTTTGTGAAAATTACATGGACTTAAATATGTAAAACTATTTAAAAGAGAGTTTGAGCCCCTTATCAGCATTTCACATGTCAATTATTGTCTACTTGCAACAAAAATATAGTGTCAGGATGATTGATACTAGCTAGTAATTACCATATCATTAAATAGAGCAGGCTCAAATGAAGTACACCTAGTTACATTGCCTAAATCAGAAGATTGGCTCTTATCTTTTACCAATTATAAATTGTAGTTGATGTTATTGCTTAAACACCAAATACTAACTGGTGTTCACAGCAG
This sequence comes from Pedetes capensis, assembly GCA_007922755.1. NCBI lineage: Eukaryota > Metazoa > Chordata > Mammalia > Rodentia > Pedetidae > Pedetes > Pedetes capensis. The sequence goes on from VMDO01008891.1 coordinate 34,616, forward strand.
GGGAGAAAAGTTAGCAAAATCTCTAATTAGGGTTTTGTTTATACTTCTACTGGGAAGAATGATTTGTTAGTTTAAAAAGACCTTTCGTGTTGATTACAGGTGTCAGCACATCCAAGTTTGGCTATGCTTAAATACCTGCTGTGAGATGTAAGACAAAAGAACATCAAGCCTAATTGTTTTAATTTAAAAATATTTTCATTTACAGCTGTTTATTGCTTTAGGGTCAGTAACTTATTTGGGGAAAAAAAGCAAAGCAATGCTTATAACAACCTCAGTAATTTCCACTATATCAATGAATTTCTTACTAGTTTCTTTGCCTCTGAAAAATAGCTGATCTTTTATAATTACTCACCAGGAAGATTTATTGCATTTCTCTCTTATGTAAACAAGCCATGAGTTTAATTTCTCTGTGGAAGACACAACAATGTACATGTTCTCATGGTGTGATCAGAACATGGTTGAAGTCAGAGAGAGCAGGAATGAACACTGCAAATCAGACTGAGGGAGACATACATAGAAGAAGCTGTCAAAAGTGGATTAAGTTAAAAATTGATGCCATCCTAGATTCTGTCATATGTAATCTTTTTTCTTGAGCAAAGGGATGGCTTTGAGGGGATGGTGCCCAGCTGCCTTCAAGCTAAAAGAATCTAGAATGTGATTGGATGCCCAGATTGCTATGAATCCCTGAAAAAGTTGGTATAGGGGAATGCAATTCCTTAATGTGACCTGAAAACTATGTTTATAGCCCATAATGATCTCATAATATACTTAAAATATTTGACATTTCAATCTTTTGTAACTACTTCTTCAGGATTTAACTCAAAAAGCAAAATCCACCAAATAGTGTAGATGTTCTCACACTGATACAAGCTATTAGTTACTGCTGACATTTTATTGAATGAATAGAAATGGCAAACATTAGATAAATTTAAAAAATTGAATAAAAGTAACAAATATACCAAACTAGTGCTTCTTCTTTTTTTAACCTTTCAACAGAATGTCTCTTTTTTTATTGACTTTAACTTTTGATACTCTAAGCCCAGGCTATAATAAAATAAACAACCTAGGATTGTCTTCCCTGTCAAAGTTAATTTGAATCAGAATAGAGTATTTATCTTTTCTTGGAGTTTGTCTGATTCAGGGTTAGTCTGTTTTGGAAGGACTGGGTGAGGCAAACCTAATCCTTTTCTGCAGCTCATTAATTGGAAGCAGGGCCACACTGAAAGCAACTTTTCTAAACTGAAGGGACAAATTAAGAAGTTAAAAGAGGTGAAAACTCCAAAACAAGATTCTCCTCATGGCTTCTTCTGTTTACACAGTAACACTATAAATAGAAGCCCACACTATCCGTGTTAAATTTCACTAGTTAACTGACAAGCTTGAACAGAGTACACTGGCACTCTGGGTATTCCCATCAGTCACTGAGAGAGCCCATCATAAGTAACATCAGAAGATTTCCCCTTTAATAGCCAACCCCTTTCTTTTGAACTCAATGGCAGAATGGATTGATGGAAAGATGGACAAATAGACAAACAATTAAAATAATTATTTCATTTAACCACTACTTGGTATTGCAGAAAAGATTGAGGTTATCCAAGATTTTGCTTTACTTGGGTCTACAATCAACACTCATGGAAGCAGCAGTCAAGAAATCAAAAGACATTTTGCATTGGGAAAAGCTGTTGCAAAAGACTTCTTTAAAGTGTTGAAAAGTAAAGATGTCACAGTGAAGAATAAGGTGCACCTGACTCATGCAATGTTGTTTTCAGTTTGCATCACATAGTTGTGAAAGCTGGACATTGAATAAGGGAGGCAGGAAAAGAATTGATGTTTTTGAATTATGGTGCTGGAGACGTCTATTGAATATACCATGGACTGCCAAAAGAACCATCAGATCTGTCCTAGGAGAAGTGCAACCAGAGTGCTCCTTGGAAGCAAGGATGGCTAGACTATGTCTTATGTGTTCTGGATATGTAGTCAGGAGGGACCAATCCCTAGAAAAGGACATTCTTTTTGGGAGAGTGGCAGATCAATGAAAGAAAGAAAAACCTTTAACTAGATAGATTGACACAGTGTCTGCAATGATGGACTTAAACATAAAACAGATCATGTGCCGGCACACAATTGCAGAGTGTTTTGTTCTGTTGTGCATAGGATTGCTGTGAGTATGCTCTGACTCGACAGCATCTAACAACAATGAGCTACTTGTATTACCATCAGTTTTGAATATCTTCAATATTTTGTAATCTTCTCAAAAGTGAATACAAGTGCACATTTTTTACTGTATCTACAAATATCTGGAACATATAATATTCCTTATAATTGTACAATTGACTACAATGTCACAATCTGACATATTTCAATCATCTCCACAATGAAAACAAAATTGTAGATTAATGTGACTTGGATAATGAAATTCTTACACTAGTATTTTAAGCCCTGTCTAGATTTTTACACTCTCACTTAACTATCAAATATCATGCCATCAGCTATTATTGTTGTTGTTAGATGCCGTCAAGACATGTCGGACTCATAGCAACCCTCATAGGATTTTCAATGGCAGACTATTTCGGGATTGCCTTGGGAGTGGGTTGCCACATCCTTCTCCCATTTTGTGGTGCTGGGAATCGAACTCGGGACCTCAGAGACTGCAGAGCAGCGCTCTAACAACTGAGCTAAATCCCAGCTCAGTTATTACTAGCCAGTATATTTCTCGAATCCCCGAGTTAGTTAAGAAAATGACTCTTTAGAAAATTTAAGCAATATGAAAGAGTCATTTCACTGCAAAGTACTGTCTATCATCTTTATTCAATGTTCTGATGCTGAAAAATACCAATATATTTTATGAGGAAACATCTTCAAATCAACTCAGAAGATCTGAAGAGCAACACAGTTCTGAGGTCATAGCACAAATGGCAGATAGAACATTAACATTGACTTGTAATGCCTGGAATCTAGTTTCTTCTTGGTTACTAGCCTTTAGCGGGAATGTAGGTAAGCCACAGGGGCACATCTGAGGCCCCTCGTTTAAGGGGCAAAATGGAGGTGTCAGATGATCTCTCCTGTTCCTTCTATCTTGACTGTAAGATATCATGATGACAGAATATTTATGTAGTAAAGTTTTAGTGGAAGGCCATTTTTTCTCCCCTTGTTTATTAACTTCTCAAATGGGTAGTCTACACAAACCATGTTCAAGTTCACACTCTCCTAACATCATCTATTGCTTTCAGATAAAGCATAATATAGAGGCTTATAGTGAGTAGCATGCAAGACTGTGGTGCACCTCCATGTGGTTTTTAAGAGCTAAAGGCCAAAAAATTTCATTAGATTTTCAAAGGAATCTATAACCCCAGAAAGGTTAAGAATCCTGGCTCCATCATCTCTCCCTAATCTATCTGTATGATCTAACCAATGTAATTCCATTTCCTTCCATAGTTTCAAATATAATGATTTAAAAAATTGCCAGTTATGCTCCAAGTGGTTGTCCTATTGCCATTTCTACCAGAAGTGTAGGATTTTTCAATCCTTCCACAGCCTTGACTCAACTTATTTGATTCCATTGTTGTTGTTGTTGTTGTTAGGTGCCATCGAGTCGGGATCCGATTCATAGCGACCCTCATAGGGTTTTCAATGGCTGACTGTTGCGGGATTGCCTTGGGAGTGGATTGCCAGGTCCTTCTCCCATTTTTTCGGTGCTGGGAATTGAACTCAGGACCTCAGAGACTGCAGTGCAGCGCTCTACCAACTGAGCTAAATCCCAGCCCCATTGATTCCATTAGTCTTTCAATTTTAGCTATTCTAAAAGTTGTATAGTGGTTCAATTTTTGATTTTTAAACATGCACTATATGCCAGGTGGGCTGGGATTTAGCTCAGTTGGTAGAGCGCTGCACTGCAGTCTCTGAGGTCCCAAGTTCAATTCCCAGCACTGCAAAAATGGGAGAAGGACCTGGCAATCCACTCCCAAGGCAATCCTGAAACAGCCATTAAAAACCCTATGAGGGTCACTATGAGTTGGATACCAACTCCACGGCACCTAACAACAACAACATATGCCAGGCATTGATAGTATGGAAGTTGTTGTTGTTAGGTGCTGTTGAGTCATGCCCAACTCATAGAGACCCTCATAGGGTTTTCAGTGGCTGATTGTCTCAAGATTATTAATATATTTCTCTTCTTTCACAGATGTGGTGTAATGTGGCACTAAATAAGTACACAGAAATTCAGTTAGGAACATAGGACATGAAGTCACAGAAATACAGTATTAGGGAAGATTTTTAAAGATTTGGCATTGAAAAAAATGTTGACATTCTCTAGCCAGAAAATGTTGCTGTTGTTAGGTGCCATCGAGTCAGGTCCAACTCATTGTGACCCTATATACAACAGAACAAAACACTCAACACTGTGCCTGGCAGTATTTCAGTGTTTCTCTGCTGTTTATTAGGTTATTGATGGCAGATTTTCTCAGGAATGAGCTGCCAGGTCTTTCTCCCTAACCTGCAGCACCTGGTATTCCTTGGTGAACCAGAAAATAAAAACCAAATATATAAAAGCATAAAATATGTCACTCTTAACAACAGGGAAAGATTTGGGCAGATAGGGCATGTTTAGGGAGTGTAGTTTGTAAGAAGGGTAGAGAGTAGATTTTAAAAGAATTTTAAAGCTCGATATTTTGAGGCCGAGGACAGACATTTCAAGATCTAAGCTTTGGAAAACAAAAAGCAAACAAAGCTCTGAAGAGTGGTCTAGATAGAAAAGAGACTGAGAAGAAAGACACTTATGAGACCAGGATAATAGTCTGATCCAAAGAAAATGATGAGGGTCTAAGTTTATGTTTTAGTTTCCAAATAAAGAAAAAATTCTAGCCAGCATGGTGGTACAGGCCTGTAATCCCAGTGACTCCAGAGGCAGGAGGATTACAAGTTGCAGACCAGAGACAAATCTGTGTAATTTAGCAAGATCTTGTCTCAAAAAGTCAAAAAATGGGCTGAGGGTGCAGCTCAGTGGTACAGTACTTGCAAAGTATAAAAGCACGAGACCCTGGGTTCAACCCCAAGTACCACCAAAAAGGAAGAAAGAAAGAAAGAACAAATGAAAGAAAGAAAGAAAGAAAGAAAGAAAGAAAGAAAGAAAGAAAGAACAAAAAGAAAAAAATCTACATGATTTTTTTTTAAGAAATATAATAAAACAGCATCCCTCTCTTCTTTCTCTCTCATAATGGAACTGATTTCCCAAAGGACTAAAACTCTTTATTATTATGCACTTACGATAAAATTCCCTGGGTAGGAGAGTTTTTGAATCCTTCTCATCCATTTATTCTTTTAGAGATTTTTATAGCTATTTGGTCTTCTAAGAAGATAAAACCCACAAAACTGCAAAGCTCCTAGCACAAGCCTTTAGAGAATTTACAGAGGGTTTCCATTAGATTATACATATCTTACCAGCCAGAACCACATTCTCTTCTGTAACTCCATTAAGTATGAATAATTATCCTCACAGTATACTTAAGAGCTCCATAAGGCAAAAGGCACAGCATATGGTTTGACTTGGATTAGTCCCCTTAATAAAAAATAATAGTAATAATAAAGTTTAAGTTAAAGTGATGTATGGTATAAACTTATAAGTAAGATTACTTCCTGGGGTATGTAAAAATTCTACCATTTATGGCTGAAAATTGTAAGAGAGGCATTTCCACAAATTTTATTGCTCCATAAGAAGAAGCAGTAATTTTACAGTATAATAAAATGGCTACATGTATGTATTATAAAACCTGTCATATTATGTCTCTTATACTAGAAGGAGTTGAAACATATTTGAACTCCTTATTTACATGCACTCTGAAGTATGGGACAAACATAATCCTAAGGATACTTTCCATACTAAAGAAGATTTGTTTTCCTTTGTTGTTGTTAGGTACAATCAAGTCAGGTCTGACTCACAGAAACCCTATCTACCACAGAAAGAAACATTTCCGGACACTGCCATGCCTGGCATTATTGTCAGTGCTTCTCTGCTACTCATAGGGTTTTCTGTGGCTGATTGTTTAGGGAGTGGGCTGCCATATCCTTCTCCCAGGCATACAGTACTCTGTATTCTCAGGTGGTCTCCCATTCACCATTCATGTACTAACAAGACCCAACCCTGCTTAGCTTCCAAGATCTGACGAGATCAGATACCAGGGGGGTATGGCTATAGATATGTTATCCTATAGCAATGACTAACTTGCTTTTAGCACAGAAAAGGAAAATTATCTGTGTCTTTTACATAAAAATCTGAGCAATTCTATAGGGGACAATTTTCTATATTTTATCTGTTTATTTACACAATAAATATTTACTGAATATCTAGAATGTACAAGACACAAAGGTTAGGCAGATAAACCAGTCTCTGACTTCATAATGCTTATGTTTTGGGGTTATGTCATTTTTAATGCTGTCTCTATTATTTAAAAAAATTCTTTAACACTTGTCTACATCAGGGTTTCTCAAACTTGGCAAGGCTAACATTTGGGGGAGGACAATCTCTGTTGTGTAGGATTGCCCTCTGTAATAAAGGGCGTTCGGCAGCCCTGCTGGCCTTTACTAACTAGATGCCAGTAATGCCCCTCACTCATTTCTAACAACCAAAAATCTCTCTAGGTTTTAACAAATGTCTACTTGGAGACAAAATCAACCTCTATTAAGAATCAACTCTTCTTAAGCAAGTAGAGAGAGTTGTGCTTTTCACTCTAAAGAATGCCTCTTCAAAAATTATTTCACTAAATTTTAATCCCAAACTATATATAAACCTAAATAAAAAGCAAAATTAAAAGGTCTATTACATTGCTGTTTCCTAACATGTCAATGTTACCTAATATCTTGAGATTTGATATTATATAGCCAATCAGGTAAGTAACTTAATAGTCCAGTTTTCATGTTGAAATGTAGGTAGAGTTTTCTTCTGAAATAAATTATTTCAAGTTATTATTTTAAAAGATGCAGTATTTATTTAATTTCTCTTCTAAAATGCCATAGAATCTCGACAATTTTAAGTAAAAGTATACTTAATAAATACAATTATGTGATATAGAGTGGCTACATGAGAACATTAAAACTGTCCTATTGAGTGTAATTGAATCAAAGCAGACTGAATAATTACATGTAACAAAAGACCTATCAATTCTGATGGAATAGTCAATCAATTTTTCCAGCTGTTAAAACCAACTTTATATGGATACAAATGAATAACTTTTAATTTTCATAAAATATGTTACAAAATACTCATAAGTTTTTCATAATCAGATATCTATTTTTGAAAACTGAATCTAAGTTATTCAAATGAATTTAAGTTAAATACTTTCTGGTAGTAAAGGTGAGAAATAAATAAAAGAGGGATATTAAGAAAATATTAATTACATTGTGCAATGCAGAAAAGCTTATAACTTTTACCAAGTTCTTTTCATCCTTTCCATCCCTTTTGTTATTTGTTGTTAGGTGTTGTCAAGTCGGGTCCAACTCATAGTGACCCTATGTATGTCAGACCCAGCACTATATTAATGCTTTTCTGCTATTCATAGGGTTTTCAATGGTTAGTTGTTTTGTTTGTTTTTTGTTTTTTCTCAGCACTATTTTGGGAGTGGATTACCAGATCCTTCTCCCTTTTTTTTTTTTTTCAATATTGCAGATTGAATCAGGGCCTCAGAGAGCTCATAGCAGCACTCTACCAACTGAGATAAATCTTAGCCCTTCTGTGATTTAGGCAATGTATAGTACTTTAAATTTTATTTTAAGCTCTCTAAAAATAGTTATGTTCTTCAACTTTTCTGTTTAAGACAAAATCTATTTTGAAATTGTTGTATTTAGATTAATCCTCCCGTTATCGGCTAATAAAAAATGTCAAAGTTAGCCCCTTAATAGACAATTCAGTTTTATAAATGGAATGAATGATACACATGAACTTTTCCTAAAAAAAAGCAATTTCAAGCTATTGATTCATAAGCAATCCCTATTTACTTTAATGGGATAGGTTTGCTGCTAGAATACAATCAGTCAAGGGGAAAATAGTGTCATAATCAACTCCCTTGGCCTGAAAGAGATTCTTCGTATAGTAAAGTAGGGAAATCCACAATGTTTTTTCAAGAAGTCTTGCTTTAAGAGATTTGTCCAAATGAGTCTTCTAAATGATTTTCATGCTTCATTTTTACCTTATGTGCCTTTTTTCTTATGTGGCCATGGAAAGATCAAGTGGTGAAAAGGAGAAATTAGAAAACAGTTTCAGTCTGTTGTCTGATCCATTGTCCTTGGTGAATTGTGTGATTGTCTGGCTACTGTTTAAAATTTGTCGGTGATGATGACTAAGGCAGCTGCATCTCAATGCGCTGTATTCACAAGCTAGATGTAAAGCTGCAATCTGTAGGCAGATATGTTGTTTGAAAAGGTGCTGACATGGCTTCATGTTATTAAGCATATAGTATTCATTTTGCTTGTGAGCAGGAACACAATATGTTATTAATCATCATATTGTGTTTCCTTCTTTCCTGGTCTCTTTGAGATGAGGGTCTGACATTTCATATCCATATTTCCTGTTGCATACTTTCTAAAAGATGTTTGGACTGATTAAAAATCAGTAACTTGCAAGCAAATACAACAGCATTCTTCCCCTTATGCTTATGCCTGCTAAGCAATTGGTGTGATGGTTCGGATATGACATGTCCCTAAAATGTATCATGTGTTGAAGGCTTTGTCCTCAGTTATTGGACTTGATCTTTGGGAAGTGATTTAATTATGGGCACATTGACCTAATCAAGGGCTAAATCCCTTGTGGATTCATGGTATGAAGGTATTGTTGGGAGGCAGCAGAAAGTAGCAGGTGAGGCCTGGTTAGAGCAACCCGATCACTGAGGACATGCCTTTGAAGGGTTTATCTTGCCCTGGCCCCTTTCTGTTACCCTTTATGTTTCCTGGATGCTATGAAGTAAACAGCCTTCCTCCACCATGCCCTTCCTCCATGATGTTTTGCCTTGCCATGGGCCTAAAAGCAGTAAAGGCAGCCAACCATGGGATGAAACCTCTGAAACTGAGAATCAAAATCTTTTCTCTCTTAAATTATTTCTTGCAGATTGTTTTCATAGCAACAACAAAAATTAAAATATTACTACAGTGGGTAATGAAGAATAAAAACTGAAAGAATGGGAAAGGCAACAAATTGATAGTATCTCAGTTAGAAAACTCATGGCTTAACCCCTGGCACCATCACTTAGCTGCTAGAAATTTATAGGCTCTTTTTAGTCTTTAATTTATTATTCACTCTATTATTATAAATGACAACTACAATTTATTATTGAAGACATACTGATAAAAAAGAAAATTTACTTTAGCATGATCAAGGAATATTTTCCAATGGTAATGGGACTTATGGATGATGATTTTTAAATATTAGAGAGGAAACAACATTTCAGGGACTATAGGAAACACAATGTGCACAGCACTCATGAACCATAAGAAGAAAGCATAAGAAGTTGATCAGAACTCCATAACACGTACAAACCCCTCTTGGCTTCAGTGTTTTCTCACATCTACACAATTGAAATAGTAGTGTGACCAGAAACCTGCTGCAATTACCGCTCCCCTATAATCTATTCTCTGCATAGCAGTCAGAAGAAGCTTTTTCAAAACACAAGTCACTTTCCTACCCTCATTTGTATTGTTCAGTGGCTTTTCATTTTCCTTTAATGATGATTGTTGTTGTTGTTGTTGTTGTTAGGTGCCGTCAAGTCGGTATCCGACTCATAGCAACCCTCTGTACAACAGGGGAAACACTATTGTCAGTGCTTCTCTGCTGTTCATAGGGTTTTCAGTGGCAGATTGATTTTTGAGAGGGGGTTGCCAGGTCCTTCTCCCAAACCTACAGCTTCTGGTGTTCCCAGGCAGTCTCCCATCCAGGTACTAACTAGGCCTGACCCTGCTTAGCTTCCGAGATCTGAAGGGATTGGATGCCACAGGGCTAGAGCTGCAGGCTTAATGATGATAGGAAATTTAAACTGCTTGCCCCAGAAAGGGCACATGGTACATGCCTGTAGTCCCAGGACTCAGGAGGAGGAGGAGGAGGAGGAGGGAGGATCAGAAGTTCAATGACAGAAACAGCCTATGTAACTTAGTGGGGCCCTGTCTCAAGATAAAATATAAAACATGGGCTGGAGTGCAGCCCAGTGGTAGAGTGCTTGTAAAGTAGGTGCAAGGGCCTGGGTTCAGCCCCTCATGAGGTACTGCAGAAATAGAAAAAATAAAAATAAAATAATCTCTTTGCCCCAGCATGTGAGGGAGTATGTCATCTGGCTTGAACTTTCCTCTGTTCTCTCCTCATGCTTCTTTTATCCATTCACAGAGGGCTCTGGCCCCACATACCTTTATTTCAAGTCTCTAAACACACCCAACTTATTCCCTTAGGGCCTTTGTATCCTCTACCTCTAATTTGTTGCACAGATAGTCACCGAGCTTCTGTCATCTTGTCATTTAAATCTCAGCCAAAATCACCTCCATGGGTAGGACATATCATTTCCTAATATTTTAATTATATTTAATTTCCTCCTTTGTGATCATTTTTACATCCCTAGACTCTGAGCCCCGTGACAATGAGACCATGCCTGCCTTCCTAATCTCTGCATCTTATTCAGGACCTAGCATAATACTTCATCAGGGTTAGTGCCCCACAGATATTTGAAGTAGGATGGAAGGAAAGAAGGGAACCCCTGAGTGCATAGGCATGTCCTCTAAAACTTAATTTCTTCAGGGTTCCTATGTCGCTGATTCATTTCATGTGCCTAGGAGGATTTTTTAAACCACATCAAAGTGTTTTACATTTCTGTTCATTTTCTTCCAGTTTGTTTGACATACAAAATATAAAGGAGAAATACTAACAATGATCTTTTTGAGGCAATTATTTGTATTATCCAATTCTTGGAATATAACCAACACTTTTAGAAATCCACACTCAGAACATTTGGAACTATTTACAAACTACAGTTTTTTGAAAATGATTGGGCAAATACTGAAGGTATGGAAGCAAGGATAAGTCAAATAATTAAAAGAAACAACAGCAACCCACAAAATCTATCCATTGAGGACAACTTTTTTGTTGGCAGAGAACCCAACAACAACTGTTGTTACTTAAAGAGAAAGGTGTCTTATTATAAAACATGTAGTTCATTTCCCTTGTGATATCAACTGCAAAGAGTTTTGTTTCAGCACGTGTGTATAATACCCCCAAATTGACAAATCCTGTTCAGTTACAGAGAAGAGAAGTTTTTCAACTGCAAAGTTGTGAACCTGTGTTTCTTCTAAGATAGCTCTGTTTGGTTATCTTGAATGAGGGTTAATATAACAACTGAAAACATGACATGGTAGAAATTTCTTTCTTACAGCTCAGATCTATTTAATTTAACTATATATCTTTGACACGTCAGTTTACTGCTTTGAAGCAAGTAGGGCAAGTGGACCATTTTTATTTTTTGTTTTTAGTTAGAAGCTAACTTTTAGTAATAAAGCAAGGAAAACTTTTTGTATTATTTCTTCCTTTGGGCCTGTCTAGCCTCATGTCATCACATTTTCAGGAAGAAAGATTGGCTGAGTGCTGGCTCCAACTAAATCCTTTTTAGTTCTGTTTCACTGAAGGACTGGAAAGTGACAATTCCTATCAAACAGCTGGGTTTTTTTTCTTTCTTTGCCAGACTCTAGGACAATCATATTAAACTGAGAGAAACCACAACTCAACTTTTGGCCTTCCACTTAATTTTTCATACAAATTTAAGGTCAGACTGTGGCTTAACAATCAGTGAGGTGCTTGTAACACAGAAAAAGTTGCACAATTGGGCAGCTACCCCGAGTAGCCTCATCAGATTGCCTAACAAATAAGAGAATGCTTTTAAGAAGGTAATAGAGATGAAATTCAGTGCAATGCATATTTTAAAGACTGTACTAATTCTTATAAGACATTAGATTTTATTTCCTGTGGATTATAAAGTTTTGTCAGTAAACAGAGTTTGCATGTCCAAATAAAATTTTTGTAAAGTATGCTATTCTTTTAGAAATCACACTAATTGCAATCAATCTATTACAGAAAAATATGTGTGTGTGTATATATATATATATATATATATACATATATATATACATATATTTTTTTTTCTATACAGGATGAACTATGTATGTCCTTAATCTGAAACTTCCACTTAGAAGCAAACTCTAGTGTTCTTTGCTTTTTAATTTGCTGGCACACATGAGTATTTTTAAGTAATTGAATAAAAATGTTCTTATACAACTATTTTGCTTTTCAGGAAACATCCAGAACTTGCTTACATTTTTGATAGAACCTTGAATACTTTGATTTTTTTAAGCTTGATAATTCTTTTTTCAATTATTCATCTGAAGGGAAATACAAATATTAAACTGCATTTATTATGAGTCAGCTCTTAAGTTATTCTTAAGTCTTTTGGTTAACATCTTCTATGAATTGGCTATGTGAGCCTGATAGAGTCCTGAACTCTATGTTTTCCTGATGACTAGATTTACCCTTCGGTAACATTTGCTCATCATCAATATTCTATGAAATGAGGTGATGTTTCATTGGAAGAAACAGATTGAAAACTTGTGTCTCGCATTTTGTCACATCTGGGTGAAGCTCCCAATATGATTGTTTTTACTTTCTTTTAATCTTACAAAGAAATGTTAAAATTGAAGGACTGACCTTGTGTTCAAAGTTATTGTCAGAAATAGTGAAGTCATAGGCTTCTGTTTTTAATAATGCCTCACAAAACACAGAGTATCATTAATCATAAATGACTGCAGATTTCCTAAAACCTGGCCTTGCTATAGGGCTTGAGCATTTTTAAAGGTCTTATAAATTTGAGCAGACAACAGCCTCATGACATTGCATAAAAACTTAGCTGTGATGAAACAACAGTTGAAATCATTTAGTGCTTAGAAACCAAAGATAGCTTTATTACATTTCAATAAAATATAGGTCTAATTTCCCAACTACTTTTAGTTTTTATGTTTCACTAACATAACAATCAATCAACAACTATTTATTGAGTGACAACAATGCATTCAGCACCACTTAGCACTATAGGGATTACAAAGACATGAGAATTCCATTCATTTAAGAAACATATTAAGTATTTGAGTGCAAAGCTCAGGCCTGGGTGCTTGGGAAGTTACTCTGTGCTTTGTGATGATGAAGAACACAAAATTCTTTCCTTTAAGAAATCTACATCCAATCTGGGAGTGGTTGTGCAAGCCTATAATCCTAGGAGAATGAAGGAGGTTTGGGAGTTGGAGGCCAGCCTAGGCTACTCAGTGAGACCCTATCCCAAAAAGCCAAAACCAAATGGAAAAAAAAGGAAACGAAAGGAAAGGAGACTACATCCAGCTGGGTATATATGTCTATCGAAAAAATATTAAACACCTGTTTTTCCTCCCTTCTCACACCATAATGATCAACAAAAGACTTCTGTGACCCTAAACAGTATGAAGATTTTTTTCCAACCAGCCAGGAAGCAATTAATTCTACAGTGACCACCAGCTGGAATCCCTGCAATGTAATCCTAACTATCTACCTAGACATAGTGTCAGATCCCACAGGTTGAGGCTCAGTCCCTAAGACTGTTCCCTTACTTAAATTGCCAATCACAAACCCCAGGTTGTTTTACCTGTGCTTCTGAACAACTAGCTATAAATTGAGACCTCTGCAGCACCCTCCTTTTATTTGATTAATTTGTTTAAGGGGCTCACAGAGAAACACAGATGGAGAGATGCACTGTGTGAGATATGGGGGATGGGTGCACTCTCTCCCAGTGCTCCAACCTCCAGGATCTTCCATGTGTTGCCCTTCCCGGAAGCTCTCCAAACACTTTCCTTACGTTTTCGTATGGAGACTCCATTATATAGGCCTGACTTCTAATAGACTGGGTGAGAAAATCCAGTAAGGCTGTTCTGTTTAGACTGCTAAGTGTCCCTTCCTGAGGATATGGGGCAGGACTTCTCTAGAACAAGGTGGGTCTTATGACTTACTATCAGACAAGGGTGGGAAGAGAATTTCTCTACAGTAAGCTAAAGGTGGTGGGGAGGGGGAATTAAATTTGAGCCTATGATCTTCTTTGAAGAAGAGAAATTCAATATATTGTGACCTGCCTGGAGAAGGGAGTTATAAGCCAGAAAATGTGTGTGCAGTCCTATATATGTATGAGATATATATCTTAGTATCACAGTATTAAAGAAAGAATGTTTGTGTCTCTTCAACATGCATGTATTGACATCCTAGCCCCTGTATGATGGTATTAAGAAGTGGGGCCTTTGGAGGGTTAGGTCATGAGGGTGGAGTCCTCATGAATGGGAGTACTGCTCTCATAAGGACTTTTCTAGCCTCTTTCTACCAAATGAGATTACAATGAGAAGAGAGCGGTCCGCCACTCAGAAGAGGCCCCTCACCAGGTCCTGGCCATTCTGGCACCTTGATCTTAGACACCTAGAACTGTAAGAAGAAGTAAATCTGTGTTATTTATAAATCACACAATCTATGATTTTCTTTTTCTTTTTTTATATTGAGCAGCCTGAATTGAGTAAGACAAGAAGTAAACTTTTTGCATAAAAATTTTAGGAAAAACAAGAGATGAGTGAAACACACTGAGCAGACTCTGTTTCATTCTTATTTTCAGGAAATATTTCCTGCTTGAAATGAAAACCAACTTGGTCTTAAAAAATAAGTAGGATTCAGATAAGACGAGAAAAATATATGAGTTTAAAGAAGTAACTTGGGGAAAAGGCTACAATGTAAAAGATATAATAGAAAGTAAGTGGTACTAATGGGAATTTATGTGGACAGAATGTCCATAAACATATCTCAGCAATTTTATTTGTAGACTACTTCACCAACTCAATTCAATGAATCTATTAATACTAAGCATAAGGCACATAACTAGACTCTGTAAAAACAGACAAATGGAGGAGACAGAGCATGTGTTCTTAAGAAACCTTTGATCAAGCATTGAAGAAATACACAGAGAACTGTGAAAATTTTTGGAAAGAAATATAAAAACACTGCTACCAGAATTGTGGCAGAAACAAGTTTTATGTATCCTGAGAGGTAATGAGAATGTCAACAAAGTTTCCATGTGAGCTAAGTCTTGAAAGTATATAAGGTAATAATAGGCAGACTTAAAGTGTGAAGCCATTCCACATGAAAGGAGCAACCTAGGCATATGGATTTGGGAAAAGGAAAGATAGGGTTATGGAAGAATTCTCTTTCATTTGCATATATACATGAAGGAGAGAAACTAGAAATAAAATTATATACAATGATTTTTCTGATAAATGTTTAAGAAAAATATTTTTTAAAATATGCTTAGATATACGCTTATGTTCATTGCATGAATTTATAATTAATATCATCGATGTTAAGTATGTGAAACTCTGTTTTATAAATAATAAAATATATAGCACTTTATTATAATTTTTATATAGACAAATGATTCTCCCAGAGGGCTTTCACCAATTTTTGATACACTATAGTATCCAACCCCCACACGTCTGTCAGTTTGCTGCACTGTGGGAGCTTGTGTGTTGCAATGAGGATGAAAACTATGCCACCAGTATCTCAGATACCAGCAGGCTTACCCATGGTGGATAGGTTTCAGCTGACCTTCCAGACTAAGACAGACTAGGGAGGAGGCAGAAGCGAACCACTCCCGAAACAACTAGCCATTGAAAACCCTATGGATAGCAAAGAAACAGTTAGATATAGTGCCAGAAAATGAGCCACCCATGTTGGAAGGCACTCAAAAGACTACTGGGGAAGAGTTGCCTCCTCAAAGTAGAGTCTACCTTGATGACAGAAATGGAGTAAAGCCCCAGGGACTTCCATCTGCTGATGTGGCACAATTCAAAATGAGGAGAAACAACTGTAAACATCCATTAATAATTGGAACATGGAATGTATGTAGTATGTATCTAGGAAAATTAGAAATCATTAAAAAAGTAATGGAGTGAGTAATCATTGACATCCCAGGCATCAGTGAACTAAAATGGACTGGCATGGGCCACTTTAAGTCAGTAATCATACGATCTGCTATGCTGGGAATGACAAACTAAAGAGAAATGGGGTTGCATTCATCATCAAAAAAGACATTTCAAGATCTGTCATGAAATATAATGTTGTCAGTGATACAATAATATCCATATATCTACAAGGAAGGCCAGTTAATATGACTATTATTTATGCATCCACCACTAAGGCCAAAAATGAAGACAGGGAAGATTTCTATCAGCTTCTGCAACCTGAAATAAATCAAACATGCAATCAGGACATACTGATAATTACTGGCAGAAAACCAAATGGGAAGAAAATGCTCTGTATTCCTCAAACTTAAGGAAGTGAAGAAAAAATTCAAGCCTTGAATGGTAATAGTGAAAGATTCTACAGGGAAAATACTAAATGATGCAGGAAACATCAAAAGAAGTTGAAAGGAATACATATAGTCATTATACAAAAAAGAATTGGATGACCAACCATTTCAAGAGGTTGCATATGAAGAAGAACCAGTGGTATTGAAGGACAAAGTGGAAGCTGCCTTAAAAGAACTGGCAAAACACAAGGGTCCAGGAATTGACGGGATATCAATAGAGATGTTTCACCAAACAGATGCAGCACTGGAGGTGTTAACATGTTTATGCCAACAGATTTGGAAAACAGCTACGGGGCCAACTTACTGGAAGAGATCCATATTTGTGCCTATTCCCAAAAAAGGAGATCCAATTGAATGTGGAAAGTATTGGACAACATCATTAATATCACACACAAGCAAAATTTTACTAAAAGTCATTCAAAAGCGACTGCAGCAGTATATAGACAGGGAAATACTGGAAAATTAAGCAGGATTCAGAAGAGGGTGGGGAACCAGGGACATCATTGCTGATGTCAGGTGGATACTAGCTGAAAGTAGAGAATATCAGAAAAATGTCTGTCAGTTTTATTGACTATGCCAAGGAATTTGACTGTGTGGATCATAACAAATTATGGATAACACTTCGGAAAATGGGAATACCAGAGCACCTAACTGTACTCATGAGGAATCTGTACATGAACAAGGAGGCAGTTGTTTGAATAGAACAAGAAAACACAGCCTGGTTTAAAGTTGAGAAAGGTGTGTGTCAGAGCTATATACTTTCACCATATCTTCAATTTGTACACTGAGCAAATAATCCGAGAAGCTGGACTTTATGAAGAAGAATGTTGAATCAAGATTAGAGGAAGACTCATTAACCACCTGTGTTATGCAGATGACACAACTCTGCTTCCTGAAAGTAAAGAGGATTTAAAACATTTACTGATGAAGATCAAAGATCAGAGCCTTCGATATGGGTTGCAACTAAACATCAACAAAACAAAAATCCTTACAAATGGGTCACTATGCAACTTCACAATAAATGGAGAAAAGATTGAAGTTGTCCAAGATTTTGCTTTGGTTGCCTCTATAATCAACACCTATGGAAGCAGCAGTCAAGAAATCAAAAAATGCATTGCTCTAGGAAAAGCTGTGGCAAAAGATCTCTTTAGAGTATTGAAAAGTAAAGATGTCACATTGAAGATGCAGGTGCATCTGATTCATACCATGGTATTTTCTGCCACATCATATGGTTGTGAAAGCTGAACATTAAACAAGGGAGACAGGAGAAGAATTGATGCTTTTGAATTATGGTGCTGGAGACGTCTATTGAATATACCATGGAATGCCAAAAGATCAAACAGATCTGTCCTAGAAGAAGTGCAACCAGAGTGCTCCCTGGAAGCAAGAATGGCCAGACTGTGGCTTGTTTTTGACATGTAGTCTAAAAAGCTCAATCCCTGGAGAAAGACATCATGTTCAGGAGAGTGGCAGATCAGTGGAAAAGAGGAAAACCCTCCACCAGATGGATTGACACAGTGTCTGCAAAAATAGGCTTAAACATAAATAAGATCATGTGCCTGGCACAAAATTAGGAAGTTTTCATCTGCTGTACATAGGGTTGCTATGAGTTGGACTCGACTGTGTGGCACCTAATAACAACAACATAGTATCCAAAGCCAAACTATTTGTAATTGGCGATACATTTTCAATACGAACATTTGTTGATAGTTTCCCTTGCATTAATAAGTAAGATGAAAGTAAGCAATAACAATGTTCATTGGTCTTACTTCATTCAGCAGTGACATGAGCAGGTTCTTTGTTAAATCAGAAAACCATTCTTGCATGCAGGGTACATCACAACACCAGATTCCAAATGATAATATAAAGTCATAGCAACAAAAACTACATGATACTGCCACAAAAACAGACAAGTATACCAGTGGAACAGAATAGGGCATCCAGAAATGAACCCACATAGCTACACACACTTGATATTCGACGATGATGCTAAAAATATACATTGGAGAAAAGACAGCCTCTTCAACTCATGGAGTTGCAAGAACTGGATATTCTCACACAGAAGCGAGAAGAGAGAAGGATATTCTCACACACTGAAACTAGATCCCTATCTCTCACCTTGTAAAAAATCAGTTCAAAATGGATCAAAGATCTTAATTTAAGACTTGAAATTTTGGAAGTGCTACAGGAAAACTTATGGAAAACACTTCAAGACATAGGAATAGGCAAGTACTTTCTGAATAGAATCCAAATAGCACAGGAATCAATAGCAAGGATTGACCAATAGAATTGCATAGAGTTGAAAAGAATTTGCACAGTAAAGGACACAATCAACAGAGTGAAGAGGTAGCCTACAAAATAGGAGAAAATCTTTGTCAGCTATACATCACACAGGAGATTACTGTCAAGAGTATATAAAGACCTACATATATACCCATATTATTGTCAATGTGAATCACAATGAAATTTACTCATATTTTATGTTGTCTATTCAAATAGAATAGAAGAGTGATTAATAATGAAGTATTTGAATCCAGGATCTATGCCTTATTAGCTGAGATCATTTGAAAAAGTACCTTTATTTCTTGGGCCACAGTTTCCTAAATTTGTAGAATATAGATTATAGTATTTTCCTACTGGCTTTTGGTACAGTGCTATTCTGTGTGCTCTGAGGCCCTGGGAGAAGGACCTGGCAGCCAACTCTGGAACAAATCAGCCACTGTAAACTCTAAGAATAGCTGAGAAGCACTGACATAGTGCCAGGTATGGAACAGTGTCAGGGACTGTTTCATTCTGTTTTATATATGGTTGTTATGAGTCAGACCCAACTCCATGGCACCTAACAACAACAACAGTATCCCAGGTAAGTTGTGAATTTTAAATAAAAGTTCAAATATACCATTTAGTACAATGGTTGGTATAAGTGATTGATAAAATGTTAGAGATTGTTTTTAGTAGTAGTAATTGTTAGAGTGCTGTTCCACATTCTCTGAGGACAGGGTTTGATTCCCCAGAAACAAACAAACAAACAAACAAAAAATGACATGGTCATCCATAAACAATCATCCACTGAAAACCCTATCATCTACTGAAAATCCTATGAGAGACACTATGAGTCAGACTGGACTCAATGGCACCTAACAACAATAACAACAGTGCAAATGGGGCATTCAAGAACTATAACTTCTTTCAAATATTTGTAATTTATACTTTATTTTTACTTAATCTCTGTGAGCCTGCGTCCATACCATCCTGGTGTATGACCTCAGATCTCAGAAGCTAAGCAGGTTAGTTACTAAGCCTGGTTAGTATTTGGATGGGAGACTGCCTGGAAATACTAGGTGCTGTAGACTTGGGAGAAGGATCCAGCGGCCCACTTCCAAAACAATCAGCCATTGAAAACCCTATGAACAGAAAAGAAGCACTAACATAGTGCGGGACATGGCAGAGGATAGGGTAGTGTTTCATTCTTTGGTACATAGGGTCAATATGAATCTGAATCTACTCAAAGGCATCTGATAATAATTTGTGTAAACATGGGCCATTTTATACTGGAAATATCAAGGAATAGTTGTCCTTCATTATATTTTGATTTTTTTTTGCATTATTGAAAGATTTGAACCCAAGTTCATGCACATACTAGACAAATGCTCTACCACTGAAATGTACCTACTCCTCCTTTTCCTATTTTTTATTTTGAGACACAGTCTCACTAAGTCCTGTAGGCTGCAGCTGGCCTCTAACTCAGAATCGTCCTGCCTCTATCTCCCGAGTTGCTGGGATTACAGGCATGCATCATGGTGCCTGGAATATTTTGAATTTAATAAAAATCCTTAGTGTAACTGGAGAAAAGTAGTCAAACAGAAATGTATAATTTATTGGTCTAAGAATTGATACTTCTTGCCTATTTCCTGGATGATCTAATTTGTAGGTTTCTACTGGGGGAATGTTTATATATTGTATATTCAAAACAATGTTTTATTTTTAGAAAGATTCATCTACTCCAAGGGCAGAACTTCCGTCTATACAGTGTACTGAAGCTATGCAGCTCTACATGTTTGTTGCGAACTTTTCTTCTGATTTCTTTGGGAAAAATCCACTCAAGTGCCTTCTTTACCTGAATATTGTACAAGCACCTGCAACATACCGTGTCTCAGGATAATCTCATTCTCCTCCCTGCCCCACCCCACACCTCAGGCTTTAGTTCATTTATTTACTGTATCTACTAGTGATCATTGGGAGAAGGACCCAGTAGCCAAATCCAAAACCAATCACCATTGAAAATCCTATGAATAGCAGAGAAGCACTGACGATAGTGCGGGCATGGCAGAGCATCTGGTAGTGTTTCATTCTGTTTTACATAAGGTTGCTATGTGTTGGACCTGGCACCTAACAATAACAACCAGTGACCAGAGCCTGGAAATCATTATTTACTCCTCTCTTTGCCTCACCTCTCACATTTAATTACTGTTCAATCTTGTGTATGCTGTTTCCTGAAATTTCTTCATACCTATGATGGCTGGAGCTCAACTCAGTTGGTAGAGTGCCACGCTGCACCCTCTGTGGACCTGAATTTGATTCCCAGCACCACAAACATGGGAGAAACACATGACAATCCACTCCTGAAGCAATCCAGAAGCAATCAGCCGTTGAAAACTCTATTAGGTTTGCTGTGAGTTCGACCCAACTAGATGGCACTTAACAGTAACAGCAACATGGTGGCAATAGATCCTGTTAGCCATGGGAAGTTCAAGAGGTCACTCATCATCCTAATTTACATATGGGTTATACTTCTTTACCATCACAAGGAGTCCCAGTTTGATGATAAAAGTTTGCTTTTTAACTTTTCCATAGTCAATGATACTATTGCAGTTAAAATTCTACTTATATCTTTATGGATTAGTACAATAGATTCATGAGTGATTTCCAAAACTCCAATCCTATCCCACCTCAATTCAAAATGATCATTGTAGATTGAATAATCTTTCTAAAAGATAAAATTGATATTTTATTCCTTTAAATCTACAAAGGACTTAACATTTCTTAGAGACCAGGAACATATAATCCAAACTACTTAAGACTCCCTTAATAGATATTTTTTAAGGTCAAACCATTCATCCTTTCCTATAACAAATTTTTTAATGTCCTTATATTGCTTTCATATACAAATATAGAATATAATTTTATATATTGTAATAACCACTTGGGTTTTTATTTATAATTGTTGAACCTATATTCACAATTGAAATAGAACTATAATTGTCCCTTTTTTATGCTGTTTTTATCTGTTTTGGAATCAAAATAACATTACCATTGTACAATAGATACAATAGATATGCTTAGACTCTTTGGGAAAGAACTGTAGAAAGGAATTTTTGTTCCTTTGAATTTGTAACAATATACCTATGAATCTTTGCTCCTGGGGCTTCATTAATGGCTAATGGGTCACTAAAATAAAATTTAGTATATTCTAGCTTAGTTCATCATGTTTTTCAAATTTCTAACTTTCCAACTCAGTACTTTCCAACTCAGTAATTTATTCCTGAAACTTGTCACAGTTTTTAACTCTTTACTTGACTGCTTTTTTATTGTACAATTTCTAAGTAGCTTGGCCTCCAGGAAGGAAGAACCACCACCCTTCTCACTGGTTCTTATTTCCTGGTTATCTAGGATGACCAAGTAAAAAGAGGAGAATTTTTTTTTTCAGAAGAACAGCAGAGAGCTCTGCAATAATGTATGGTGCAGTTTAATTTATATGCAATAGGAATCTGAAAATAGAGAGAATGTTTTAAAATGTTCTTTATTAGACTTGGAAGCTAAAATTGTCTAAGTCTTATGGGTCACCACTTTCTATTGAATTCTGAGGTAACTATTAGTGCAAAGTGTGTGATTGGCATCACATTTGGAAAAAAATGATGCATTATTAAGAACTTAAAGTATTGTTGGATAAAGAGACAGACATATAGAGAACAAATTTAATAAAGACAGATAAAAATCACATGCACAAATGAATGGCATTCGTTCAAAGTGTTGAGGTGAACTTAAGTGCCAAAACAATAAGAGCTGTGCTTCATCGTCTCCACTCAGTGAATAAATTGAAAGGTGAAGAATGGCAAGTTCCCAGATGGATTTAGTTTGGTTTGGCTCAGAAACACAAATACTGTACTTTTAAAGGGAAAATGATATTTCAGCATTTCTGTTCCCATGAAAAGAAAAATTGGAGAATTGTAAATTTTTGAAGAGGAAGTTCATTTTCACCAAGTTTTTAGCTTCAATTCCAAAAGGGTAAAAATAAATCCATTAATGTTTGTATAAACACTTATGAATATTTCCTTTTCAACACGTCAAATAACATGAGAGGTATTTTTTGAAGTTTTAGGATTTTTCCGTTAAAAGTACTTAGGTGCAATAATCATTTCTTAAGACAGTTACAGAAAACACAGTCAGTATATATAGCCAACAAATTAGGCTCATTTGCTCTCTTTGGAGCTATCAAGTTCATAAATTATCCAAATTTTCTACAGTGTACATTGGAAGATATTTCTGAAACTAGGCCTCAGTGTATGTAGTTGATTATTAAAGTTATCAACAAATGCTCTGTCTCTTAATGTATCAAGATGACCTAAGTCTTCTATAAGAAGTACATGTTGTTGTTGTTAGGTGCCATTGAGTCAGTGTCCAACTCATAGCAACACTACTTACAACAGGCAAAACACTATTGTCAGTGCTTCTGTGTTATTCATAGGGTTTTTAATGGCAGATTGATATTTGGGAGTGAGTTGTTGCCGGGTCCATCTCCCAAGCCTACAGCACCTGGTGTTCCCAGGCAGTCTCCCATCCAAGTACTAACCAGGCCCAACCCTGTTAAACTCCCAAGATCTGCCAGGATCAGATGCCACAGTGCTATGACTACAGGCAAGAAGTACACAGCTGCACAAAACAATTTCACACTGTTAAATATTTTGCTAGAATAAATTTAGACACTTTAAAAATATAGAAATATGTTTTTCAATAAAGGATGAATAGTAATTTGTTGTACTACAGATTGAACCTGGGGCCTTATGTATGCTAGATAAGTGCCCCACCACTGAGCCATATCCTCATTCTTTTTCTTTTTATTATTATTTATTTTGACACAGGGTCTTGTTCAGTTATGCAGGCTGGCCTTCAACTTGCTCTGTAGCCCAGGTATGGCTTGAATTTCCAATCCTCCTGCTTCAGCTTCCCAGGTAGATACAATTATATGCCTGTATCATCAGTCTTGGCTAAAGTCTAGTTTTTTGTATTGTAGTGTATATGCTGACTTTATTTTTGCACATGTTTTAATGATTTTGATATCATTAACTATTTTATATATTATTTAATTCTTTTAATCTAGGTCATTCTAACATCAAATATTTAAAATATATTTTTAAATATAAAATATTTTTAATTAAAGGAACATGTTTTAAGAATTATCTCATATATATGTCAAATCTTAAATCTTTAATCTCATAATGACTGTACTAATATTCTCCACTGAGCTGACTTGCTGGCATGCAACACAGGATAAATAAACATGCTCTGACAAAAGAATCTTTCACTAAAATCAATGATCTTCCCTGTACTGATAAGGATTCACATTTTTGAGATGATATTCATCTACCCTTCCTCCAATATCTGTACATTTCCATTTCCTCAGGTGATTAACAAGTACAAGAGTTTCCTTGTGGAGCAGGCCTATGTAGGTATCTGCTTTCTGTCCAAGACAAGGAGGCTGATGCCAAAAAGTACATGGGATTATCAAGGCAGAGTTTTGGCTACTCATATATTACTTCAACATTCATTTGCCTTTTACGTTTAAATGTATGCTACAGTAGAAGCCAAAGATTTTCTAACTTTTATCTCATAGTCAAACCAGGTCAGCAAAAAGCCAGAGTGAAAATTTCCATATGATGCATGATCATTATGTAAACAGCACTGTATTTGATTTATTTATAGCAGACTAAAGAAGTTAGTATAGTTATACAAAGACAAGATAATGTAAGTAAATTACAGAATTCTACAACTAGATTGACAAGGAGCTAGGATTGTAAATTTGAGCTACCACAGGCCTTTCTTTGTTTCCCAGAACACCTCTCTCCCACATACATGTTGTTGTTGTTATTGTTAGGTGCTTTCACTCATAGCGACCTTATGTACAACAGAACAAAACACACCCCAACACTGTGCCATGCCCAGGACTATGTCAGTGCTTCTCTGCAGTTCATAGGGTTTTCAATGGCTGATTGTTTTGGAATTGTTTTACGAGTGGTTGCCAGGTCCTTCTCCCATTTTTGTGGTCCTAGGGATTGAACATAGGGCCTCAGAAAGTGCAGAGAGGCATTCTACCAACTGAGCTAAACCCCAGCCCCCTCTCATATACATAGGAATAATTTAGAAACAGCTTATCAAGGAAAATCTATGTATCATACATACAAATATATTTAAGGAAATTTCAGATTTATACAATTTCACAGGAAAAATTTCAAGAGCTCTAATACTGTTATAAATATGAGTCAGTAGAAAAAACAGTCATGAAACATTCAAAAATTATAACCCAACAGTACAACATGAATACCACAACCACCAACAACAGCAAAATACCATTACAGTAGCAATTTCTGGTGTAATGGAAGACCAGAATTACAAGAACTCTGAGAGTAGTTGTACAAGCACATAAGAGGTAAAAGAATAAAGGGAAATTGAAAGAACTAAGGAAGGAAATACAAGTAAAATGGTAAAATAATTTCAGCAATAGTAGATTACATTAAGAAAGAATAAAGGGAAATAGTAAAGGCAAATATAAAAGACAGGAAAAGATAAGTTACTATTAAATAATTGAAATTCAAGAAGAAGAAGAGGAGGAGGAGGAGGAGGAGGAGAAGGAGAAGAAGAAATGGGATGAAACAAAAAGTTAAATATGTACTTAAAGAAAACACTCTGAACTAGAACTACCTCGCTTCCATATATTGAAAGACCACATTGTGTGCCAAGAAAATTTGACTCAAAACAGTGAGATATTTATTTGTAGATTCATTATAATTTCAGTTAAATAACCCATACAATAAAGATTATGTCACATATATTAGAGATATAATAAAGCTGGTATCAGGCTTCCACACAACATCCCACATGAATCTTCCTCATATTCTCTCAATCTTTCAGTTTTAAAAGGTAAAGAAAAATCAAATGGTTTTGAACTTGAAGATATTACAGCAGTCAGCTTTCTGTCACTGTGACAAGATACCTGAAATAAATCAACTTAAAGGAGAAAAGATTTTTTGGTTTTCTTTTATTTTCCTTTGTTGTTGTTAGGTTTTCTTTGTTTGTTTGCAGTACTAGAGATCAAACCCAAGGCCTCTGTAGTGTAGCTGTCTTCTTTGAGCTGAACACGACCATCTCCATCTTGAAGGAGAAACCCTGTAATGACCTAGAAGATCCTGTCCAATATTCATGGCAACAAAATAAGCAAAACTATAGAGCAGAGGACTAGCTTGATGGTAATGGTAGTGGGTATATTAACATTCCCTTTTGGGAGAGGGAAGGAAAGGTCACAAATCCCCCAGGAGGCTCCTGTAAGATCTTCACATGATGTGTTAACTCCCTCGTGACCCAGTTGCATGCAATGCTGTCATTTAAACAGGTGAATGATTAACTGGGAATGGGACACTTAGGTGGGGCAGGTACCTACAAGGCTGCCAGTGAGTCATATCTTTTCCTCTAAGTAACCCCAGTGAAGGCAGAATAAATGAGACTTGATCCTGGAAGTAACTCTAATGCTAGGAGAGACCCTTCTGTGCTGCAGGTTCCCATGATGCTCCTTGGTGGGAACTCACCAGTGGGTTTCTTCCCAGTGGCTTAGCTATCTGTAAACTGTGAGTAACCCATGCCCCTGTAAGCAACCCCAATGGTTTACAAAGTTTATTGATGTAATCCTTCCCTTGGTCAGTCTGTACCCTTTCTATCTGGGGTGAATGGATATTCCTTTTAGATCTCCCCAGGAAACATGGTTAATGCAACCACCTTGCACATACTAGGCAAGTGCTCCAGATCTATATCACTCAGCTCTGGAAAGGCTTATTTTGTCCTATGGTTTCAGAGGTTTCCATCCATGGTCACTTGGCTTCATCACTTTTGGGCCTGTGGCAAGACAGAATATTATGGAAGGAACATATGATGGAACAAAGCTGCTCATCTTGTGGCAGCTGGAAAACAAAGGGAGAGGAGGAGGAAAAGACCAGAGTGTTGCTGCCAATGACCCAATCTCTTTCTACTAAGCCATACTTCCTGAAGATTTCATCATCTCCCAGTTGTGCCATAGGTTAGCAAGAAAGTCCTCAGCACATGGGCCTTTAAGGGACACTAATTCAAACTACATAATGTATAGACTGGACAGTCATTCACAGGACCTTTCTGGAGATGCCTACCAGAGGATTGTTTCCAGTCAAACAACACTGACCATATTTAACGACAGATTTAAGGAAAAAATGAAAATGGGGGTGACAGAATGAAATTGAAGACTATATGGTTTGATATTATAGAGATTTTACTACAAATAGAATTCTAAGAATGTGTTATGCAAAGAGATTGAAAGATAGATATAGATGTGCCTTAAAAGGCAGCATCAGACTTAATGAAAAACTAACATTGGAGGCATTTTCCTCAAAGCTGAAGAGAAGACAAGGCTGTCCATCAAAACTATATACATACACACACACACACACACACACACACACACACACACACACACACACACACACACACATATATATATATATATATATATATATATATATATATATATATATATATGATTTTATGCCACAGTCCAGCTGCAGCCTAGATTGAATGCAGGGTCTCCCAAAGGCAGATGAGGAGTTGGCGGTGGGTAACAGCAAACACAGCAGCTCAGAGGCAGTGTGGATCTGTTCAGTTTATTTCCCAGATAGCTCAGCCTTTTATACAGTTTTTTAAACTTAGGTTATGCAAGCAGTAAGAACAGCACGCATGGTATCCCACAGACACAGGCTTCACAAACACATATTGATCACAATAGCCCATAGCCCAGAACACAAACAAGAGCCCACAGCTCAGAGCATAAACTTTACTGTCTCTAGGTAACAAACATCAGGGAGGTCTGTTATTCCTTAGGTGTTTTATCAATGACAAATTATAATGGGGTAGTTCAACTATTATTGATTATTCTGTTTTTAAGTGGAAATTAGGGGCAGTTTATTATTAAGGTGTCACACTATTGAGTCCACAATATGAAAAATGGGCGTTCTAACTTACCAGATTGTTTAGCTTGCTGGAGGGCCGTTGGTATAGAAACTTTTAGTTTGTGTTAACTCAAGGAGTTCATGCTGTTGGAAGTCATTCAAGAATTCTTTTATTGTAAGCCTGCTAGGGAGGCTTTTTTAGCTCCCAATCTGAATGAGCACTGCTCACGGAGTCAACAGATTATATATTTACACTTATTACTTGTTTTTCATTAGTACTTTACAGAAATTTACTATATGAAGAAAACAGTGACCAATTCAAATTTAGGAAAAAGAAAAGGCAATATTCCAAGTCCCTTTCCATGAAGAGAACTTCTTTTTGAGATACTCTTCCCCTCTCGGTGGACTTTCCCTTCACAGGCTTTGAGGTACTTTTCCCCTCTCGGTGGATTTTCCCTCTGATGCCTTTTAAAGGTACCTTTCCTCATGTGGGGACTCAGTCCACCCATCATGAATGGAAACGGACCTGGCAATTTTAGAGATATTAGGTAGTGAAAACAAATTAGAGAAAGTGATGAATATGAAAGAAGAATAAGGTTTTCATTATTTGTGAATACAATTATTAATTACAGGGAATACTCAAAACATTGAACTAAAAATCTATTCCAATAATAACTCCAATAGCATAGTGATATAAAGTCATCATAAATGACAAACTGAGTTAAAATGTATAATGGAAAAGAAGACTATAGGTACAATATGAACAGGAAAGGTAAAATTAAATTCAATATAACTACAGTTAAACTTCACACACATTATATTTTCTACTCTGGAAGAATTTTTTTTCTGAAGTTCAAAAAGAAAAGTAAATAATGATATCCAGGCAAACTCTAAATAAGAAAACAACATTTAGAGATAAGACTTATAGATACTAAAATAGCAAACATAATATAAAGCTATGGTTATTAAAATAGTACTGTACTGGAGCATAGCTTAGTAAGATAAACCAAAACAACAGAATTGAGAATTGAAAAGTAATACAATTACATAGTTTGCATGTATTATATAACAAAGAGTTAAATCCTGGGGCACATATCAAAATTTTAATTCATAGTACTGGAAGAACTGAGTAGTCATTGGGCAAAAGATAAATTTTGATCCATGTAACACACTGCTGCTGTTGTTGTTGTTGTTACAAAAGATTTCAAGCCTCAAAAATGAAACTTTAAGAAATTATAGGTGAACATGTTCATACTACTGTAGTGGTAAAGAATTTTCTAACAATGATCAATTAAGGTTGCATAACTGTTATCTAAAATGTACAGGGATTAAACATTTATTGTACTCATGGTCACTGTAGCTGCAAAGTACAGGCAGGACACAGACAAGGAGGCTTTATGATATATTGAGTCATCACTGGAACATTGAGTGCTGGGAGCTGGTATCATCTAATGGCTTCTTCACTCCCATGATTGGGGTTAATAATGATGGTTGTGTTGGTCTTTAGTTCCTGTCTGGGAGTTTGGGCTTCCTCATAACTTAATAGTTGGCTTCTCCGAAGCAAGCATTCTAATGAGTGGGCCCAAGGGGAGACATCATATATCTTTTCTAGGACCTGGCATTGAAAGTCACATATCACTTCTGCCTTACCTTGATGGTTGAAGCAGTCAAAAGCCCCTTTCAGATTTAAAGTTAGGAAACAAGACTCTACTTCTTAGGGACAAGATTAGCAAAGTCCCTGGTATGGGACAAATGTATTCCCCATAAAGTTCAAAAACCCCATGTATTTAAAAACAGAGACTTTAAAGACGTAACTAATGTGAAATGAGATCATTAGGGTGAAACCTAATCCAATATAGTTAACCTCTTCATAAGAAGAAATGTGAGGAAATAGATAGACATAAGGGAGAGACCACTAGATACACAGAAGGTAGACAGCTATCTATAAGCCATGAAGAGAGGCCACAAAGGAAATCAATCCTACCAACACCTTGATCTGACTTCTAGTCTCCACAATAGTGAGAAAGTAAATTTATATTTTTAAGCCTCTTAATCTGTGGTACTTCATTATGGCAGCCCTAGAAAATTAATTCACTCATACTAATGAACAGTATGTGAAATGAGAAATCTTGTAATTAAGAAGATAGAATGTCCCAAAAGAAAATTTAGAGACAAAAACAAAATAAAAGTTTAAATATTTTTGAGTAAACAAAGGTCAATAATTTTTGTATGGCCAAAAATATTACCAGAAAAAAACCTAAAAGATAAATAGTGAACAGGATACCATTGGGACTCATTTCACTCAGAGACTCATCTCATTAATACATTTCTTCAAGAAAATAGCAAAGGATATGAATTCATATTTCAAAAAAAAAATCCAGTGGCCTTTCAACATATTAAATCACGCTCAACCTTAATCAGAGTGTGAGAAGATATAAATTAAATTATTTTCCTATTGTAACATTAGCAAAATTCAAAGTTTGAAAATATATTTGGTTGTCAAGTATACAGTAGAGAAGGCTATAAGAGGGAGTAAGTGATTATAGACAGTAATTTTGCAATAACCATAAAAGTGCAAATGTATTCACTTTTCCATCTACAAATCTTTGGAATTTGTCCTATATATATGTTAACACATCTAAGAAATTAACATGCATACAAGTTCATTCATGGTAGCACCTACTGTAATAAAAGTATGAAAGCAATCTTTATATCCAAATTTATGGTATAAGCCATAATGCATCTACTCAACAGAATATTATGCAGCTAGAAAAAAATAACAAAAGAAGATTTTTATGGGGTTTAGCTCAGTTGGTAGTGTTTTCTCTGTGTGCTCTGAGGTCCTGGGTTCAATCTCCAGCACCACAAAAATGAGAGAAGGATCTAGCATCCCACTCCTGAAAGAATCCTGAAACAATCAGCCATGGGAAACCCTATGAATAGCTACATGGGGTCATTATGAGTCAGATCTCACTCTATGGCACCTAACAACAATATGAAAAGGAATTCATGACATATATGTATGTATGTAAGTATGTTGTTGCTGTTGTTGTTGTTGTTGTTAGGTGGCATCAACTCAGGTCCCACTCATAGTGACCCTAGGAACACTAGAATGAAACACTCCCTGATTCTGTGCCAGGCACACAATCTGTTTTGTGTTTAAGCCCATTGTTGCAGCCACTGTGTCAATCCATCTAGTTGAAAGTCTTCCTTTTTCTCATTGATATGCCACTTTCCCAAACATGATGTACTTCTCCAGAGATTGGTCCCTCCTGATAACATGTCCAAAATATGTAAGATACAGTCTAGACATCCTGTGTCCAAGGAGCACTCTCGTTGTACTTCCTCTAGGATACATCTGTAGGTTTTGTTCACAGTCCATGGCATATCCAATATTCATTTCAAGCACCATAATTCATAAGCATCAAGTCTTTTCCTGTCTTCCTTATTCAACTTCCAGCTTTCACAACCATATAATGAGACTGAAAATACCATGGCATGAGTTAGGTGCACCTTTGTCTTCAATTTGACATCTTTACTTTTCAACACTTCAAAGAGGTCTTTTGCAACAGCTTGCCCCAGTGCCATGTGTTTTTTGATTTCCTGACTGCTGCTTCCATGAGTGTTGATTGTAGAATCAAGTAAAGCAAAATCTTGGACAACCTCAATCTTTTCTTCATTTATCATGAATTTCCACGTGGACTCAATTCTAAGAATTTTTGTTTTGTTGATGTTGAGGTGCAATCCACATTAAAGCCTGTGTTCTTCCATCATCATCAGTAAATATTTCAAATTGTTTTCACTTTCAGCAAGCAGAGTTGTGTCATCTGCATAGTGCAGTTTGTTAATTATTCCTCCTCCAAGCATGATGCCATGTTCTTCATATAGTCCAACTTCTCAGATTATTTGCTCTGCATAGAGATTGAAGAGATACGGTGAAAGGATACAGCCCTGACACATACCCTTCTTGATTTTAAACCAGGCAGTGTTTCCTTATTCTGATCAAACACCTACCTCCTAGTCTGTGTACAGATTCCTCATGAGGGCTCTGGTATCTCCATTCTTCACAATGTTACTCATAATTTATTATGATCCACACAGTCAATTGCCTTTGCATAGTCAATAAAACATAGATAAACAACTTTATGGTATTCTCTACTTTCAGCTAATATCCATCTGACATCAGCAATGATACCCCTGGTTCCATGCTTTCTTCTGAATCCAGCTCGATTTTTCTAGCAGTTCCCTGTTTATATAATCCTGCAGTCACTTTTGAATGATCTTTGACAAAATTTTACTCATGTATGATAGTAAGGATATCATTTGATAATTTCCACATTCAGCTGGACTGCATTTCTTGGGAATAGGCACAAATATGGATCTCTTCCAGTCAGTTGACCAGGTCGTTATTTGCCAAATCTCTTGGCTTAAAAAGGTTCACACCTCCAGTGTTGCATTTGTTTGTTGAAATGGTTGTCCGTCAATTCTGGGGGCTTTGTGTTTTGACAATTCCTTCAAGGCAGCTTCCACATCATCCTTCAGTACCATTGGTTCCTAATCATATACTACTTCTTGAAATGGTTGGTCATCCACCAATTCTTTTTGATATAATGACTGACTCTATGTGTTCCTTTTATTTTTTGTTTTGTGATGTTTCCTGCATCACTTAATATTTTTCCTATAGAATCCTTCACTATTGCCACTCAAGGCTTGATTTTTTTTTCTTCAATTCCTTAAGCTTGAGAAAAACAGTGTGTTCATCTCTTTTGGTTTTCGATCTCCAGTTCTTTGCACAGCCATTATGCTATCTAATTTTGTCTTCTCAAGTTACCCTTTGAAATATTCTGTTTAGTTTTTTTAACTTCATCATGTCTTCCTCTTACTTTAGCTGTTCATTGTTCAGAGGCAATTTTCAGAGTCTCTTTTGACATGTAATTTGGTCTTTTCTTATTTTCCTATCTTTTAAATAATCTTTTGCTTTCCTAATGTATCAATGATATCTTTGATGTCATGCCACAACTCTTCTGATCTTCTGTCATTAGTGTCTAACACGTCAAGCCAGTTCTTGATGTGTTCTCTGAACTCAAGTGGGGTATACTCAAGTTCATATCTTGGCTCTCATACATTTGTTCTAATTTCCTTCAGTTTCAGTTTGAACCTGCATATGAGTAGTTGAAGTCTGACCCACAATCAACACCTGGTCTTATTCTGACTTTGGATATTGAGCTCTTTCCACAAATTAGTCAATTTGGTTCCTGTATACTCCATCTGGTGAATTCCATATGTGTAGTTACCATTTATATTGGTGACAATATGTATTTTCAATGAAAATGTCATTGGTCTGACAAAATTCTATCATGTGATTTCCAGCTTTGTTTCTGTCATCAAAGACATATTTTCTAACTGCTGAGACTTTGTTTCCAACTTCTGCATTCCAGTCACCACTAATTATCATTACATCCTGATTGGACGTTTGATCTATTTCAGGTTGCAAAAGCTGGTAAAAATCTTCCCTATCTTCATCAATGGCTTTAGTGGTAGGTGTGTAAATTGGAATAATAGTCATATTAACTGGCCTTCCTTGTAGGCATATGGATGTTATTCTATCACTGATACCATTGTACTTCAGGACAGATCTTGAAATATCTGTTTGTTGATGAATGCAACCCCACTTCTCTTTAACCTGTCATTCCTGGCATACTTGAGCATGTGATTATCTGATTTAAAATGGCCCATGCCCATTCATTTTAGGTCACCGATGCCTAGAATGTTGATGTTTATATGGCCCATTTCTCCTTTGATGGTTTCTAATTTTCCTAGATTCATACTATATGCATTCTATGTTCCAATTCTTAATGAATATTTACCATTGTTTCTTCTCATTTTGAGTTGTACCACATCAGCAAATGGAGTTTGCTATGTCTTTACTCAATTCCCATCATTAAGGTTGACTTTACTTTGAAGGGGTGACTCTTCCCCATTCACCTTTTGAGTGCCATCCAACCTAGGAGGCTCAATTTCTGGCCCTACTTCTGTCAGTGTTTCTCTGCTATTCATTGGGTTTTCAGTGACTTTGGTTTTGGGAGTGGGTTAGCCATGGCCTTCTCCTTGGTCTGTCTTTGTCTAGAAGCTCAGCTATAACCTGTTTATCACGGGTAGTCCTGATGGTATATGTAATACTGGTGGCATAGCTTTCAGTATCATAGCAACATGCAAGCCCCCACAATACAGCAAACTGAGAGACATGTGGGAGAATGTAAGTACAGATCAATGTATATTATATCCTCCATTTTTGTATGTATGTAACAAAAGGGGATATGCATAGTTTATTTTCTTGTAATTAAAGAAAGAAAAATTGAAAGTATATACAGAAATTTTTAAAAGTCACTAATCATCAAGTAGTAGGAAAAGGACAGAGTTAAAAGAGAACAGCCTAAATGTAACACTTTTACATTGTTCTCATTTTTGAAATAAATTAACTAGCTATTCAAGTAGTTAAACTAAAGTTTAAGAAGACTGAGAGTGAGCACTATAAGAATTTCTTCTACTATAAATTCTATGGAATTTAACTATTTGGGGAATGTGTTCTGTGGACATTTCTGTAAAAAATTAACTTAAACAAACAGGCATTCTTTCTGGCTGGCTTTTCCAGATAATTTTCTATACTAGTTGTCATTGTTAATAGCCAATAATTAGTTAATAGTTGGCTGCATTTGCCAAACACCTAAATATACTTACTTCTTTATTCTCTTTTATCCTTTCTTTCTTTCTTTCAAAAATGACCTTTGACTATCTTAGGGAGCACAGTTTAAGAAATTCAACTCTGTATATTAAAAATGCTATGTTTATAAAATTTTCAACAAAGCATCCACCTTGGAATGATACACATTTTATACTTATTTACATAAATTGTAGATGAAATGCTGTGATATTCCTTCAATATGTCCTCAGTAGAAATTTACAAACTATCTGACAAAAATATCAGGTAATTTTAAAACCTTTTGACTGGGAATAAGCTTGCATCCCACATTGTGTTTGGATTTTTCCCTCCATTTGACACCTATTTTTACTTCCTTGAAATTAGGCACCATTCTAACCTTTCCTCAGAAGGGCTGTTCCCTGAAATATGTGAGGAGTTGTTAGAGAGCTACAGGGAAGGTCCAATTTTGGCTAAAGTGTTTTAGGAAAGTTTAGTAGAGGGGATGTAAATCCGGTATATATTATAATGACTGAATATTTTGGAAACTTCAATCCAAGAAAAATTATGGGAACTCTGGGAAGCACTATTCTAACTTAGCTAAAATGGCCAAGTCTGCAGCTGTAGCATCCTTACCCACCTGATTTTGGAAACTAAGCAGGGTCAGGTCTGGTTAGTCCTTGGATGAGAGATAGCCTGGGAATACCAGGTGCTGTAGTCAAAGGAGGAGGACCTGGCAATCCACTCCCAAAATAGTCACTATTGAAAACCCTATGAGTAGCAGAACCTGGCTTGGCACAGTGTCGGAGGACATTTCATTCTGTTGTACATAGGGTCACTATGAGTAGGACCCAATTCCAGGGCAACTAACTACAACAACTAGATGGCCAAGTCACTAAGCCTGTTTCTTGACTATTGAGAATTCCACTGGTCATTTATTTTTTCCTTAACCCATACCACCATCTCATTGACTGCAGCTTCAGACTAAGTTCTGTCATTTGTTATGACAAATTCCTATTTCCTGTTCTTCCTGAGAATTCCTTATTGATGTTGGACATTTATTCTAAAAGATAAATTGTACCAATTTTATTTAAAAACTGTTAGTATTTTGACTGAAGTTGCTTTTAATCAATAATTCATTTGGGGAGATTGAACATCATCTTCACATTATTTGTAAGTGTGATATTGCTAAATAATATCCAATAAATTATCAAATATTAATATTGATGATTGGGAGAAGGACCTGGCAACCCCCTCCCAAAAATCACACTGCCGTTGAAAACCCTATGCACAGCAGAGAAGCACTGACAATAGTGTTTCCCCTGTTGTACAGAGGGTCGCTATGAGTTGGATACCGACTCAACAGCACCTAACAACAACAACAATATTGATGAAATATTAATATGAACTGATATTTTCATATCTATTAATAAAGTTCTATTTTTTTTCTTTACAGAGGTCCTACACACCATATGATAGATTTATCTAGGTACTTGATATTCTCTGAGACTATTGCAAGTAGTATCTTCTATTTAATGAGAGTTTCCAGTTGTTATATAGGTATACAAACTGGAAGGATGGCATAGTTTGAAGCTGGAATATTTCCAATAGGCCTGTGTGTTTAAGCCTTAGTTCTCAGATTGGCACTGATCCTCTAGTAGAAACTTTCAGTCACCACAGGCATGCCCTCAAAGAGATTTTGGGATGCCAGTCTCTTTCTCTCCTTTACATCCCAGCCATATGGTGAATGGTTTTGCCACACATTCCCATTTCGTATACTGCCTGCCTCACCACATGCCCTAATGCAACAAGGAGTATGGACTGAAACCTCTGAAACTATAAGCTAAAATAAATCTTTTCTCTTTTAAGTTGATAATCTTAGGTATTTTGTTACAGCAATGGAAAGATGACTAACACAAAACACAAAGTATTTCTACTCATTAATCCTATATCTAGCTCTGTGTTAGTTCACTTGTTCATCACTGTTGCAGAGCAGCTTACTGAAACAAACTTATGGGATGAAATGATTCATTTGAAGCTCATGATTAGAGAATCAAGAGTACATAATGGCAGTAGAGCAGGCTTGGAAATGGCAGGCAGCAGGGACTATGGCAGACAACCTTAAGTCATGGCAGATCAACTGCAACCATGGGTCTGAGTAAAAACTCCCAAAGGTACACGCTCAGTGACTGACTTCTACAGAGATAGATCAGGCCTCCCAAAGTTTGGTAACCTCCCAGGATAGCATCACCAGTTGGGGACCAATTATTTAAATACATAAGCTTTGGGGGACATTTTAGATTCAAATCATGACAAGCTGTTTTCCTAAAATTTTATATTCCCTAAAGCCTTTCCTTTATTTTTGAAATTTTCTAAATAATCACTTGAAAATAATGGTAATTTTCTCCTTTTCCAATAATATATATAATTTAATTTACCCACAAAATTTTAAAAATCCAGATAACTCTTAAAATAACAATAATAATTAGTAATCATCTCTCTTTCACATGTATTATATCCTTCATTCTTTATAACAGTAAATAGAGATATTTAATATCTCTATGGTATAACAAAGTAGAGGAAGTCACTTTCCCAACATTACTATAAGCATCCTACAGTATAGAGTCAAATTACCTCAAATCAGAAACAAAAGAGTCTTTGAAATAGAAAGCTCCAGAAGCAGAACAGAACCATTTATAATTAGGTGCTCAAATGTAAGGAAAGTCAAGCTCTTTTTCTCTTACTTCCTTTCCTTTCCTTATCTTCTCTCTGTCAATTTTCTTTGTTCCTTCTCACCAATCAGCTTGCTGTGTTGATGAGGTTCTCAGGATTGTTGAGAATTCTGGGGACCCCCAGAAACATTAGCTTACATTGCTGCTATGGTTTGGATATGGTTTAAATGAGTTCTCCCAAAAGTCAGTGTGTTGGAGGCTTGGTCCTGAGGTGGCAGTATTGGGAGCTGGTGAGACCTTCAATGATGGGGTCTAATAGGAGGTCCTTAGGAAAGTTAAGGCATGCTGTTGAGAGGGACTGTGGAATAACAACCTAGCTTTCTTATCTTTCTGTATGGCAATGTAATAACTTGTTCCCATACATGATCTCATCATTGCTATCCTCCATGAAGCCATGCATCCTAGGCAAAGGAGAGCCTTGTCAGATTGTCCCATGCTTTTTAGAATTTAGTCCTCAAAAACTGTGAGCTAAGTAATTCTTTGTTCCTTTATCAAATTAGCCTGTCTCAGATATTTCATTTTAGCAATGAAAAATGGGCTGATAACAATTATTCCAGCTAATAACAATGCACTTTCTCTTCCCATAGTTTAAAGAAAGAAGTCTGGAAATGGATTATAGTATCCTTGGTTAATATTTGTGAACAGACTTGAACCAATCACAGTAATCATCTTGATTATAGTGGCACAGATCTTGTTATATATACCTGTGTGATGTGAATGTACTTCAAATGGAGATTCTGATTTATATGGAATTCATTGTTTCCACTGAACTTAGGACCCTGATATGAATCCAAGCCAAGTAGGCTAGTGCCTTACCCCTGCCTTCCTTTATCTGCATTTTCTCATTGAAAAGATTTTGGGGGATTTTGGAGCAAGATTCTATCATTGCATCTTGGCTGCTGAGTATGGTCTTGATTAACTCACCAGAAATTAAGACATGTCAGCCTATCTGGAACAACACTTCATCTTCTACTGCTTTTCTATCATGTACATGACTAGAATACTTAAGTAGTCTTATTCATCCAATCAAGCATAATTGTTTCATGATCATTTAACTTTAATTGGAATGTCTATTCTGTATTTGTCTCTGAGCCCAACCATGCTAGGGCTCACTCACTCACTAAGGTGATAAGTTCTCTTCTGTTGTTGTGGTTGTTGTTGTTGTTAGGTGCCATGAGTCGTGCCCTACTCATAGCAACCTCATTGGGTTTTCAATGGCTGATTGTTTCAGGATTCCCCTGGGAGTGGATTGCCATGTATGTCTCCCATATTTGCAGTGCTGGAAATTGAACTTGGGACCTCAGAGACTGCAGAGCAGTGGCCTACCAACTGAGATAAATCCTAGCCCTTCTCATATGCTAGAGAAAACCAAAATCATGGCATCCAGAAATTTTTTCAGTTATTCACCCCAGTATTATTTAATTAGTAAAGATTTTCTTACATCATTTCTTAAATACTAGCTGAAATAATAATCAATACATAACATAGTGTGACATAGTGAAATGTGTCATGAGGTGAAATTCATGTCCTGCATTTTCTATCCACATAGAACTGGATGAAGAGTTCACTAAACTTCTGCAATCTCTGATTTTTCATTCTCAAAAAGTATGCATAATAACTCATTTCTCATAGGGTTGCTTCAATGATTAAAGGCATATAAATAGCAAATTTGCATGCCTAAATGGAATTTTGATTACTTTTTGAATATCCACTATTAAAAAGTATTGTGGAAAGTTAATACAAAAATATACCAGAAAATGGTGCTGGGAAACATGGTCATCCACATGCAGAAAAATGAAAGCTGACCCTCATCTCTCAATATACATGAGAGTTAACTCAAAATGGGGAAAAGATCTAAACATAAAACCAGAAACTTTAAAGATAGGCAAGATAGGCAATACACTCCACCATACAGGCATAGAAAAGTATTTCCTTAATAGGATTCCAATTGCTCAAGAAATTGCAACAAGAATAGATAAATGGGATTACATGAAATTAAAAAGCTTCTGTACAGCAAAATAAACAATTAACAGAGTCAAGGAAACCCCCATGGAATGGGAAAAAATCTTCACATTTTATACATCAGACAAAGGTCTAATTACTAGGATTTATAAAGAACTCAAGAAAAAAACACCCCCAAAAAACAAATAACCCAGTACACAAATGGGCAAAGGAACTGAGTAGACAGTTCTCAAATGAAGAGGTCTGTAAAGCCATGAAACACATGAAAAAATGATCAATATCCCTCACCGTTAGGGAAATGCAAATTAAAACAACTCTGAGATTTCACCTTACAGCAGTAAGAATGGCCAAGATCAATAAAACAAATAACAACAAATGCTGGCAAGGTTGTGGGGAAAAGGGAACACTCTTACATTGTTGGTGGAGCTGTAAATTGGTCCAACCACTGTGGAAATCAATATGGACATATCTTAAAAAACTGAAAATAGATCTACCGTATGACCCAGCTATAACACTATTGAGAATTTACCCAAAGGGAGATGGGGCATCATACCACAGAGACACCTGCATCTCCATGTTCAATGGAGCACTTTTCACAATAGCAAGGATATGGAATCAACCAAAGTGCCCTTCAACAGAAGAATGGATAAAAAAACTATGGTACATATACACAATGGAATACTACTCAGCAATTAAAAAAATGAAATAAGGACATTCGCAGCAAAATGGATGGAATTAGAGCAAATTATTTTAAGTGAATGAACTCAAGCTCAGAAAGAGAAGCACCACATGTTCTCATTCATATGTGGGAGCTGAATCAAAATTATAAGAAGGAAAAGTCCTATACAAAGTTTAGATCAAAATAAAAGGAAAAAAAGCTAAGAATGGTGTTATTATAAAGGGTCTAGAAAATACATGGAAGAGTTCTGACAAGGTAAAAACAAAGTTTACTGTAGGAAAAGTTTCTATCTTAAACAGAAATGGAACTCAAGGATATATAGAAAAATATTACCATAAAAATGATATTACCATATCATTTACTTAAATGATAGAGAAGTCTTTGATGGGGGGCGGGTGGATGGAGGGGAAGCCTACAAGAGGATAAGGAGGAACCTATATGAATAATGTACAACAAAATGCATGTATGGAAGTGTCACAATGAGAAGCATGACAGAAGGAATCACATTAAGGTGTACATTAAAAATTTCCAATTAAAAAAATATATATACCAGAGACAGTTTCTCAATTAAGAAATACATAATTTAGTGAAGAACCAAAGCATAAACAGGAACAAACTTATTCTAATACTGACACTAAATAGCAAAAATTTAAGTGATTTCAGAATGCAAAATATTTATTACCTATTTGAGTAAAATTATAGAAAGGGTATTTGGATAAGCTCATATTAGTATTTATAATCAAGGTAGTTATGCATAAATCCTTATACACTGAGAAGTAAATATTCTTGGCATCTAAATCAATGGAAAATTGACTTTTCCATCTTAGGTATTAATTTACCACAAAAGAAAAATATATGATTCTGCTTTTGGAAACTCCTAACTAATTTTCAACCCAATAAATCCCATTATTCAGTTAACATTCTGGATTGTTGCTCTTACTATAATTTTATGATTATGTCAAAATTTGAGGTGGCATAAGCTATTATTGAATAAACTGATGGTTTTTCCAAAAACATCATTTGAAATTGATGCTTCTACTGACTAAACTAATGAATTCTGACACAATTAAAGCATATTGGAGGGACAAACTCAAAATAATTATTCGTGGTGTTTTCAAAACAAGTAGGCATAAGTGTAAAGGTTTCACCATTTTTTGTTTTCTCAAAAGATTAACAGCCAATTAGGTGCCAACTAACCAGAATAAAACATGGATTGGAGGTTTTAGCATATACCTTATCTAATGAGAAATCCTGCTGTGTTGTCCTGGTACTCTGGAGAAGAAGGAAGTGTCAAATATTTGTCTGCTAAGGCTGGGTTTGACAATCACTAAAGTTCTTGGATTTCCTAGCAGGATTAGTTAGAGACAGCCTATCGTGGATTCTCAATTCTCTAAGAAAACATTTAAAATTGGTTTCTAATTGACCTCATGCATTGGTAAAAGATTAACCAGAGAGGGTATATTTAGACAGAAAAGTATTAAGATTGGACCAAGAAAGATAGTTCCTGCTACAATCTGTGTAAGAGTCTTCTAAATGGAATTGGGGATTTCAAACTTAATAAATTTTTTTTTTTAGAGATTATAGCTCAGCTTTGCTCAGGAAGGTTTTACAAATTATGTTTTAAATGCACATAGAGTAATATATCATTCAATTCTTATGTCTGTTAAGTACTCTGTATAGTAAGTATAATTTGATGACAATGAAATTTGAAGCCTTGTATTATGTCTTAGTTCTGAATAAACTTCCATTCATTCACTATTTTAACAAAGATTTGTGTTAGCTCTATGCCAAGCCATAGAAATAAAAAGATATGAGACATTATCCCTCTCCTTATTAATATTAGTCAGCTAGAGGAACATGTGAACAATATAAGCAGATTATAAGGTAGATTTTTTTTCAAAGTCTGTAGAATCACTCAAGTGCAGAGCAAACTGTAAGTTAAGGAGGAGAATGACCAAAAGCAAGAGAACTGGGAGGAGCCTTGCTCAACAACCCACGGTAAAGTTCATGAAGTCACAGAAGGCAATAGAATTGAGTTACAAGATCTCACTTACACGAAATAATGATGATAATAATAATAGCCAACATTAAGTGCTTGCTCTTTAGCAGATACATTCTAAGAACTTCACAGAAAATTAATATTTTAATGCTTAGAATAATCCCAAAGGATTTACTCTATTATTATCCCCATTTTATGGATGAGTAAAGCTAAGCAATGAGCAGTCAACTATCTTGTCTAAGGTCACACCAATAGTAAATAGAAGACTCTTCAGATCTAAAATTCAAAATGGAATCCACAGTCCGCCTTCATTATTAGGAAGCTATGAGAAAAGAAACAACATGAGTCTCACATTTCTTTCCTAGATGATTGCATACATAGCTGGTGCTATAATTCAGAGGGTGCTATTGTTCAGAGGGTGCATTTCAAACACCCACATGTCAAAACCTTGGTTCTTGGGGTAGCACTATTGGGAGGAGGTGGAACCCCTAGCAGGTGGGGCCGGATGGGATGAGAGGTCCCTAAGTCATTGAAGGTACACTCTCAAAGGGGATTGTGGAGCTTACCCATTTCTTCTTCTCTGTGCCCTGGCTCACTATATGAATAATTTTACTCTGCAACATGCTCAAATCCTGATGTGCTGTCCCACCATAGGCCCAAAACAACAGGGCCAACCAACTGTGGACTGAAATCTCCAAAACTGCAAGCCAAAATAAACCTCTTCTCTTTGTCACTTCATTATCTTAGGTATTTCCTTATAGTGACAAAAAAGTTACTGACAAAAGGCATGTTAGTAGTAAAAGTAAATATTAAAAGAGAAAGAGGGGGTTGGCATTTAAGATGTACTTATATTTATGTTGAATTTAAGGGTTTTATAGGAAATTTAAAGTGTGAAGTCTGCTGTTAAAAGTAGAAATCTGGGCCTGGTAGAAAGTAAAAAATCAGAAATAGCAACTTGGAGAGCATGATTTTGAAGTCACAGACTCAGAGTCAGAAGAGACCCTGGAATGGGACTATGAAGTAGATAAATATTGAGTTTATAGGCAGAGGAGAGTGAACAAATAAAGAATTCTAAATCAAAATGGTCATAGCAGAGGAGGAAGATGTTTCAAGGGGTGGAACATTCAAGGGAATACAAATACCAAGCTTAGATTCAACCAAACAAGGAGGAAAATGATGCCAATATTGCTTTTTAAGAAGCTCTAATAAGAACAGTTTCAGGGAGATGATAGGGAAAAAGTTTTAGATTTTATGTGATTGAGTAGTAATCATTAGTATCTGAATTAATACATGAATGTTAAAACATCATAGATGACAAGGTAGTTATTTTACATAGGGATGGGGGATAAGAAAATAAATGTATGGGAAATCTCTGTACCTTCCTCTCAAGTGTGATGCGAACTTAAAACTCTTGTTAAAAAATCTCTTCAAAAAAGACACAGCGAGTTAAGCTATCTTTTCAGTGCCCTTCCTCCTAATCCTCCATCTTTATACTCATCTCTGCTCCCTTCTGTCAATACCTTGTACCTGACCTGAATCAAAATGTATTATGGAATGAAGCATCTGTCAAATTATCACAAGCAGTTAAATGATCATAAGAGATGATGCCATGGAAAAAACCAAACAAATAAAAAGCAATATTGAACTTATGAAAGAAACACAAGGATAAAGCTAAATGAGTCAAGTAACCATTACAATCATTGAATTCATATCAGATCATTCCTCTCCATCTAACTTTTCAGCCATAAGCAAGCATTGGATGTCAGACATGGTTAGAAACCAAAGAGATAAGGAATCCAAGGCCTTAGGAGCTGGAACAGTCTGCCAATAGTCACATTGCAAGTAGCAGAATATAAATCAGAACACATGTCTTTTTGATTCCAAGTTTAGTGTTCTTTTGGCTACATACTGTGTCCTTGCAAACTTTGCAATCTAAATAACTTCAACTTGTACCAAAAAACTCTGCGTATTCAAAGGAGGCAACCATATTAATTGTCCATATATAGACAGATAAATGAATTAACATGTTTGTGTATATGACTAATGTTACTGAATACATGGCGACTCGTTCATTAGTTTGCATCTAGTAGGTAAAATAATCTGTTAGCTAAGGAAAGATTAGATTTCAAATGGGGTGTTTATTTCCAAAGAGTGCTCAAAAAGACAAATCGGAGTTACTGATTAGGAGTAGTTTCCTGACATTTTGCCACAGGGATTATCTGCTAAAAAGTGTTAAATAAAACCTAAGGAAGAACAATGCTCCCGAGGACTATAATTCCTTCTTTCTAAATGTAAGTATGTCAAAGTATAAGACTTAGATTCCTTTATAATGTATGAGTCAAAATTGCTGTTAAATTCTCTTTCAAAAGGTGGCTAAATTTTAGGGAAACTGTGATATTTTATTTCTCACCTTTGTTCCCAAAGAAAGGAAATCAGAGAAATAAACCTAAAACTTAAAACCAGGTCTTCAAACCCATGAAAAATTGGGTTCAGGTTCGGATGCAGGTTGAATATGTTAAAAAGTAGAAGGTTCAGGTTAGGTTAGGGTTCATGTTTAAATTTTTAATCCTATGTATAGATAGATGAATAAATCTTCTTTTCAATTTTTAAATAGGAAAAAAACCAGAAAATATTAAAAAGTGAACCTAAACCCAACTATTTACTAGGCTTGGGTTCAGGTTGGGTTTCAGAAAAAATTTTTTAAATGCTTGAACTTGAATGGCTTCAGGGCTCAGATCTGA
The DNA here is from genome assembly GCA_007922755.1 of Pedetes capensis. Lineage (NCBI taxonomy): Eukaryota > Metazoa > Chordata > Mammalia > Rodentia > Pedetidae > Pedetes > Pedetes capensis. Next base: position 79,099 of record VMDO01008891.1, read on the forward strand.
GTTCAGTTTAAAATCTTGCTATCTACACATTGGATTTAAACCTGAACCTGAACCAAAATCTGAACTCTCTAAATATTAACATACTGAACCTACACCTGAACCTGAACCCAATTTTTCATGGGTTTGTAGTTCTGCTTAAAACTAGTTTTTTCTTAAATGATATCACCTTACATTTATAAATGCAGCCTATAACAATATATAACTATATTAATTAGTCAAAAGAAATAGCAGATTTTTTTCTGGGCACTTGTCTGTACATAGGTTGCAATTAAACATTCCTTGTTAGAAACAGGCATATGCAGTGTTGTCATTTGGATCTAAAGTGTCTCCCAGAAAGGCTCATATGTTGAAGATTTGGTTCCCAGCTGCTGGCACTATTGAGAAGGAACTGAATCATAGTGGTGTTAACCCAATCAATAGATTAGCCTATTGATGAGTTCATACTGAAGGGTTTATTAGGAGGTGGGACCTAGCTGAAGGAAGTAGATCACTGGGACTGTGTCTTTACAGGGCATACCTTGCCCTGACTCCTCCCTGTCTGTGTCTGTGTTTCCTGTCTGCTAAAAGGTAAGTAGACAGAAAACAGAGAGACAGCCCTTCCACACCCTTCCCCCCACCATGATCTTCTGCCTCAGTGTAGCTCCCTGGCCAATAAGTAAAAACTCTGAAATTGTGACCAAAAATAAATTTTTCCTTCTTTTAAATTGTGTCAAGTATTTCACCTTAGCAATGAAGAAGTAACTAACACATAGTAACTTTGATAATTGCTATGACCAAAGTGTATATTTTAAGCCTTCTTAACATAGCAAGTAAAACTGGGAAGTTTTTCATTCCTTAAATGTAAAAGAATTTTTCAAATAAAAAATCCTAATGGAGTCATAGAGCTATAAATAAGTATACTTCCAGTTTTATCATAAAAACAGAAGCTGTTTTACTTAGGTAAACAAAATGGAACATTTTTCCTGAAAATATATTCACTATTGCTCATTATCATCTCTTAGATTGACAATAAGGTTATAGCATGTAGACTTAGAAATTAGTAAAACTGTCAAGAATGACTTGAGAAGGTGATGAAAAATAAGAAAACATACATTAAGATCAATTATAAAAATGAACAGGGGCTGGGATTTAGCTCAGTTGGTAGAGTGCTGTTCTGCAGTCTCTGAGGTCCCAAGTTCGATTCCAGCACCGCAAAATGGGAGAAGGACGTGGCAACCCACTCCCAAGGCAATCCTGAAACAGTCAGCCATTGAAAACCCTATGAGGGTCGCTATGAATCGGACTTGACTCGATGGCACCTAACAACAACAACAACATAAAAATGACCAAGTAGGTAAACCTTACAAATTCAGTGGTCAGGCTTATCACAAATAAGAATCTATATTTTAATTTAGGAGTGAGAATTTCTTATAGAACCTATCATGTTGAAATACCAAATTGTAAATTTTTATAACCCCTCCCAACAAGGGCATATAAATTATAACCAGTTTTTAAAAATTAATTTTGCCAATTTCTTTATATAGCAAATATTCAATAATTATTTATTAGGTGAGTAAATAATTGGTGGATTCTCTCCCTGGCACGAACTATTTCCATAGAAATGTTTTACTTCTCTCTATAGATAGATAGATAGATAGATAGATAGATAGATAGATAGATATATAGATT